>OZ012735.1:167881730-168144230 GCA_963859935.3 Lathyrus sativus | reverse complement strand
CATTTTTTTCTTTTTGCAGACAACAACATGGTAAAAATAGACATGCTTCGGGTTCCAGATCTGAGGTTGGGCCGTCTAAGGATGTTAACAAGACTTGTTCGAAATCCCGCTGCTTTCATAGTCAAATATGGGGACCTACTGCCGTTGATAAGTGCTCCGATCAACAAGCTCATGTTGCAAGCCTTGGTTGAATTCTATGATACAACCTACCACTGCTTCGTATTTCCGGACTTTCAGTTACTCCCGACCATCGAGGAGTATACTGCTTACTTAAAGATTCCATGGACTTTTACGCTCCCTTATGGAAAACCAAAGAAGAGGGACTTAGCTAAAGCCCTACATATCAAGCTGGAAGACTTACCACCGATGAGAGCGAAAGGAGGGTGGTACGAAATGGATGCCAGACCTCTAATGGAGATGGCTGAGTATCATTATGAAAGTAGAAACCTGGGCATTTTTGAGGCGATTCTGGCATTACTGATATATGGACTGTATCTTTTTCCAAGCAGTTACGACTTCATCAGCGAAGAGGTGATCCGCCTCTTCATCATCAAAAATTCGGTCAACACGATACTTGCTGACACTTATGTGGTTATATATCGTTTCATCTTGTATGATTGTGGGCAATTCTCATGCTGTCTTGCACTACTCGACCGATGGTTTACTTCTCATCTGCCAAGGACTCATATCCTTTGGAGGCTTCCTACCAAAAGCGCATAGGTTTCTAAACTCGTCACTCCCAAACACCATGACATCACATGGTATGACACCAGCATCGGTGACCAAGTCATGATTCTTAGTTACGGGGATTTCCCCAATGTGCCTCTCATTGGGATAGAAGGGGTGATCACCTATAATCCTATTCTCGCTCGGCGTCAACATGGATATCCTACCGGACCAGAGCCCGAACCAGAACTGTTGAGGCCTTGCTTCTGTGAGACAGGTCACAACCAAGAACTAGAGGCTAACGCTCAATACGCTCAAAGAGACCCACACCTATTGGGCCTAACTCCAATGGAGAATGCAAGCTGTTTAACCACCAGGGGGTACCTGCTATGCTCAAAAGAAATTGCCTTAAACATGTTCTACACTCATGACTATGAGATAACCATGGAGCCCGAGGTCCCCGCAACTAGGGAAGAGCTAAAATACGCTTTGGTCAAAGCGTAAAGAGAGAATGAAGACCTGTGGGAGATTATCCACTAGGACCAAGTTCATGTCAGAATCCAAGAAGGAGAAGGATCATCTTGTTAGAGTGATCTTTGTTTCACCATTTCCCTGCTTTCCCTAAAAAGGATCGAAATCCTATTGTTGCATTTACTTTCATTTTCTTGTAAGAAAGGTCTTGCTTTTTAGCAAGGGCCACTCTATTGTAATAGATTTCCAGCTATCAAATGAAAAACGCTTTTTAAGCATGTCGTTACATGTTGTTCTAACTTTTTGTTTGTAAACAAAAAAAATGGGTTTCCTTGAATGGTTTATACATCCGCATTTGCATTCACATGTCATCCTGCATTTGGGTTCCGCAGCTCATCCTTTGTTCTTGTTCAGAGAGAAGGAGAGAAGGAGTCACGATGAGTACTCACAGATACAACACACGGTCCCAAGCTCAAAAAAAGATGGCAGATAACGACCAGAGGTTTGATCAAATGGATAATGACATCGAAGGGATCAAAGGGGACGTCAGCCAGATCATAGAAGTCCTCAACATAATCAAATCAAAAATGGATACGCAACCTACAATGATCTCCGAAGTTGCCACAGCAGCGGCCAATGTCACAGTAGCTCCTGTAACTTCAGCAGAGTTTCCCTACGGCATGTTCCGGGATTTTGTGCCACCCTTCAACAATATGCAGTCTTCAAGTCTCAATCCCCTGTTCGACTCAACAACCAGAAACCCTATTTTCACTCAAGCAGGTGGGCCTACCACAGTACGACCGGTTTTCGACAATCAACAACCAATTTTTGATATACCCGATGGATCTGAAGCTGAGGACGAAAAACACGAAAAATTAAGAGTGGAGATGGACATCATGGCCAAAAGGATGAGGGCCATTGAAGGAAATCATGTCTTTGGATCTGATACCAAGGATCTATGTCTGGTATCTGGATTGGTGTTTCCTTAGAAATTTAAAATGCCAATCTTCGACAAATATGAGGGGACCACTTGTCCTAAAGTGCACCTAATCATGTACTGTAGGAGGATGGCTCTGCATATTGAAAATGATAAACTGCTAGTACACTGTTTCCAAGATAGTCTTAAAGGAGCTTCCGCTAAGTGGTATCTCGGTTTAGATCAAGCGAAAATCCACAGTTTCCAAGACCTTTCAGATGCTTTTATTCAACATTACAAGTACAACATGGACTTAGCTCCCAACCGCCATCAGCTTCTCAGCATGACGCAGAAAAATACTGAAACCTTTAAGGAGTATGTGCAAAGATGGCGCAGAACTGCAGCACAAGTAGAGCCTCCCCTTACTGAAAAGGAGTTGGCAAATTGGTTTGTGGATACAGTTCGACTAGAATTCTATGAATGTTTGATCAGCAGTGTTACAACAAATTTCTATGATATTGTGGCAGTGGGAGTCAAGGTGGAAGCAGGTTTAAAAAGTGGAAAAGTGACCACTCCAAATATTACCTCAAGCGCCAGCACAACAAAGAAGCCAGTAAGCAATTTCCACAAAAAGAAAGAGGGAGAGGTGATTGCAATTACATATGGGAAGAAAGCACAAAGCTCCCGAAGCCATCACCAACAGTACCAACCATCATACGTGGCAGCAGTGACCCCGGTTTTTCAACCTTCATCACAGCATGGTCCCCAGCTTGGGGCATCCAGCAATCAGCACCAGTATCATCCTGGAAATCAGCAACATTATCGCGCCAATAATCAACAACAATACCAGCAGCCGCAGGGTCAACAACCTCAGAACAGGGCTCCGAGGGAAAATTATCAAGCAAATAGGCCAAAGATACAACCTATTCCAATGAGTTACACCGACCTGTTTCCCATGCTAATAGAAAGAGGGCTGGTCAAAACAAGGAAATTAGGTGCTCCACCTAATCCACTCCCGTTCTATTACAATGCAAATGCTCACTGCCCATTTCACGAGAATGCTCCAGGTCACGATCTTGAAGGCAGCTTCGCCCTCCAGCATCTAGTTCGTGAACTAATTGAAAAAAGAATTCTATCCTTCGAAGATAATCACCCCAACGTAAAGAGCAACCCTCTGCCAAATCATGGTGGAGTCAACGCCATTACTGAAGAAGGGGAGGGGTCCGAAGACAAGAAAGTTACCACTGTTGGTGAAATCAAAGTGCCATTAGCAGACCTACACAAACGCCTTGCCCAAGCATGGTCGCTCAAGATATCTCACGAAGATTGCAAAGAATGTATGCTAAATCCTGAGGGTTGTGACGTTGTGAAAAAAGACATCCGGGCCATGATTGAACAGGGAATGATAGAAATCGCTCGCCGAAAAAAGGAAGAAGATGTGGCGCTCATCGAACCTGTGTTTAACATACCAGGAGAGCCCAACAAAAGAGCTGTATTCAGGAATGATAACAACAACAACAACAACAAGAAGAACGTCCGGCCAGTATTCCGCGACGATGCACCCCCGAAATTCGGGAGGGAACAGACCAGGTTTGAGCCTAGGGGAGGATCCAAGCCTCACCCAAGAGCCGTGACACCAAAACAAGACTATTCATGGTGTGAGGGGATTTTCAAAGAAAAGAAACCAGCAAGTGTGGCTAACATTACCGGTGGAAGCAAAATGACCCGGAGTGGTCGCATCTACCAATCTCGAACATATAATGAGGCTCCTCCACCAGCAACTTCTGTTCAGAAAACTCCTGTTCCTCAGAAGCCTGTTCCAGAGGCAGTCATTGCCAAAGAACCTTTAGTTAGAGGAAAAGAAAGTCTCAAGAATGATGAAGAAGAATTCTTGAGAATCATTCGACGAAGTGATTACAGGGTGGTGGACCAACTAAATCAAACACCCTCTAAGATCTCGGTCATGGCTTTGCTTTTAAGCTCTCCAGCACACCGCCAGGCGTTGCTCAAAATCCTGACACAGGCCCACGTCACTAAAGATATTACAGTGGGGCAGTTTGACTCTGTTGTAGCAAATATCACTGCCTGCAACACATTGAGCTTTGACGATAACGATCTGACAGCTGAGAAGCGTAAGCATAATCGTGCTTTACATGTGTCAGTCAAATGTGAAGAGGATACAATGTCCCGAGTTCTTGTCGACACAGGATCAACACTCAACGTAATGCCTAAAAGGACTTTGGCCAAGCTGGCGTATCAAGGCGCTACCATGAGGCCAACTTCTCTCATAGTCAAGGCATTTGACGGATCCAGGAGAACTGTGATAGAAGAAGTTGATCTTCCTATCCTAATTGGACCATAAATCTTCGAAGTCACCTTCCAGGTGATGGACATAAATCTAGTCTACAGTTGTCTACTGGGAAGACCATGGATTCATACAGCTGGCGCTGTCACTTCCACTCTCCACCAAAAAATGAAGTTTGTTGTGAATGACCAGTTGGTCATCGTCCATGGAGAAGAAGACTTAATGGTGAGCAACTTGTCATCATTCCGGTATATTGAGGCTGATGAAGATTCCCTCGAGACGGCCTTCCAAGCATTAGAAATAGCTCACGCTGTTCTAGTTGATGAATCGGGCATAACCCGTGGGCCATCATTTACCTCTGCTCAAAGTATTAAGGCAGCACTGAAAACGGGAGTCCCATTGGGATGGGGAGAGGTCATCAAAGTCAATGCTTGAGCCAAAAATGATTGACAAGGGTTGGATTACAAACCAACTCCAGAAGGCGAGCCAGAAGAAAGCACCATGAAGAAGAAGTCTTTAAAAGAGATATTCACCAGTGGCGGCGTGCAAGTCAATGTCATTATCGCTGAAGATGAAGATGGTAATCTGGATCATTTAATAACTAGGGGAGCAGCAGCGTTGCGCAATTGGGAGGCTGTGGAAGTTCCCATCTTTTTACCTTTAGAGTAATTCACTCTGCTTGTTAGCTTTGTGTTTTTCTTTAAAAATTCCTGGTCTTGCCCAAGGCCTGCGAATTATTTTGTATTGGGCCACTTTGCAAAATTTGAAAATCATTAATGAAAAAGTGTTTTTGTTAAAACTCTTGCTATTTGTTTTGCGCATCATTTTCACTCTTTTTGTTAAAAGAAAAAATGGCAATCTTTTTTTTGAAAAAAATAAAAACAACCCTTCATCTGCATGTCTGTGTGTGTGCGCCTAATTGTTCCAAAAATAAAACATGCAGAACACCTCCATCAACCACAGAATCCTATGATCCTTCGGCTCCTTCTACTAGCGGTTCATTTGTCTTTCAAGCTGAAGAAGAGAATGACGAAGAGTTAGAAGTCCCCGAAGAGTTAAAGAGAATGGTTGAATACGAAGATGTTTATCTCCAGCCCCACAAAGAGCAGACGGAAGTCATCAACTTAGGGTCGGAGGAAGAAAGAAAAGAAGTCAAGATTGGGGCATCATTAAGTCCAGAGGTTAAAGACAAGATGATAACAATCCTCAAAGATTTTGTTGACGTATTTGCTTGGTCCTACCAAGATATGCCAGGGTTGGATACCGACATTGTCATGCGCAAGCTCCCCCTGAAGCCAGAATGTCCTCCGGTCAAGCAAAAGCTTCGCAGGTCAAGACCAGACATGGTGCTTAAAATCCAAGACGAGGTCAAAAAGAAAATTGATGTCGGCTTTCTAGCAGTATCCAAGTATCCAGAATGGGTGGCAAACATTGTACTAGTCCTGAAGAAGGATGGCAAGGTCAGGATATGCGTTGACTACAGGGATTTAAACAAAGCGAGTCCGAAGGACGACTTCCCTCTACCGCACATCGACACTCTGGTGGATAACACAACAAGCTTTGCAGTATTCTCATTCATGGACGGATTTTCTGGTTATAACCAGATAAAAATGGATCCAGATGACATGGAGAAAACAACCTTCATCACACCATGGGGCACCTATTGTTATAAGGTCATGCCTTTTGGTTTGAAGAACACAGGGGCAACGTATCAGAGAATTATGGTCACACTCTTTCATGATATGATGCACAAAGAAATCAAAGTGTACGTGGACGATATGATCGCAAAATCCCAAAGTGAAGAAGACCACTTGGATCATTTGTTGAAGCTATTCGAGAGACTCCGAAAGTATCAACTGAGATTAAATCCAGCAAAATGCACCTTCGGAGTTCGCTCAGGAAAGTTACTTGGTTTCATCGTTAGTCAGCAAGGAATTGAAGTAGACCCCGACAAGGTTAAAGCAATCCAGGAGATGCCTGCTCCCAAAACAGAGAAACAAGTCAGAGGCTTTCTCGGACGTCTGAATTACATCTCCAGATTCATCTCCAATCTGACCCCTACTTGCACACCGATCTTCAAGTTGTTACGAAAATATCAAACGGTGGTATGGAATGAAAAATGCCAAGCCGCATTTGAGAAAATCAAGCAGTACTTGCAAGAACCTCCAGTGTTGATTCCTCCGGTACCCGGAAGGCCTTTATTCATGTATATGACGGTACTAGAAGATTCAATGGGCTGCGTCTTAGGCCAGACTGATGAGTCAGGAAAGAAAGAACACGCAATCTATTATCTAAGCAAGAAGTTCACTGATTGCGAGAGTCGTTACTCTCCCCTGGAAAAAGCCTGTTGTGCGTTAGCATGGGCTGCCAAACGTTTAAGGCAGTATATGATTTGTCACACCACAATGCTGATTTCTAAGATGGACCCCATCAAGTACATCTTTGAAAAGCCAGATCAAACAGGAAGATTAGCCAGATGACATATGCTCTTATCAGAGTACGATATCCAATATGTGGCTCAAAAATCTATCAAAGGAAGTGTCTTGTCAGAACACCTCGCAGAGCATCCTATGGAGGATTATCAACCACTCAAACTTGATTTTCCTGATGAAGATGTGATGTATATTCAGCGCACGAAACCAGAGCCTGGTCCGGAAGAAGGTCCCGAGCCTGGATCCCGCTGGGAAATGATGTTCGATGGAGTGTCAAACAAAAATGGACATGGCGTCGGAGCTGTTCTGAAAAATCCAACTGGAGGGTACACTACCGTCACAGCCCAACTTTGTTTCTCATGTACAAACAACATAGCCGAGTATGAAGCCTGCATCTTAGGTTTGGAAGCTGCCATTGATCTTCGCATCAAAATCTTGGAAGTAATTGGTGATTCTGCCTTGGTGATATACCAACTTAAAGGAGAATGGGAAACCAGGGATGAAAAGTTGATCCCTTACAAGACTCATATCTTGGAGATGGCGGAGTATTTTGATGAAATTACCTTCAAGCATGTACCAAGAGCAGAAAATCATATTGCCGATGCGCTAGCCATGATGGCATCAATGTGGAAGGTCCAGTTTGTCAACGAGGCACCTCTGATCCGCATCGAAAGAAGGACAATACCCGCATACGTCATGGCAATAGATGAAGAATTTGATGGGAAACCATGGTTTCATGATATCAAGAATTTTCTCCAAATTCAAGAGTATCCCGCTGACGCGTCCACAATTGACAAAAGAGCAATACGAAGATTGTCATCTAAATTCTTCATCAGCAATGGTACCTTGTACAAAAGAAATCATGACATGGTCTTACTCCGATGTGTCGATGAAAACGAGGTGAACCTCATAATGACTGAAGTACACGAAGGAACCTTCGGCACCCATGCCAATGGCCACGCCATGGCTAAGAAAATCTTAAGAGCAGGCTACTTCTGGTTAACTTTGGAGACGGATTGCATCCTCTTCGCTCGAAAGTGTCATAAATGTCAAGTCTATGCTGATAAAGTGCATGTCCCACCACATCCTCTCAATGTGATGACATCACCATGGCCTTTTGCAATGTAGGGCATAGATATGATTGGGGCAATAGAGCCAAAAGCTTCCAACGACCATTGCTTCATCCTTGTCGCAATCGATTACTTCACCAAATGGGTGGAAGCAGCGTCGTATGCAAATGTGACAAAGCAAGTGGTTGCTCGCTTCATAAAAAAGGAGATCATCTGTCGATATGGTATCCCTAATCAAATCATCACTGACAATGGGTCGAATCTGAACAACAAAACGATGAAGGAACTTTGTGACAATTTCAAGATCAAACATCACAATTCATCTCCTTACAGACCTAAGATGAATGGTGCAGTTGAAGCTGCAAAAAAAAAACATCAAAAAGATAATACTAAAGATGGTCGTAACTTACAAAGATTGGCACGAGATGCTACCATTTGCTTTGCACGGATATCGAACATCAGTGCGCACTTCGACAGGGGCAACTCCCTTTTCCTTAGTGTATGGGATGGACGTTGTGCTACCCATTGAAGTCAAAATACCTTCCTTGAAGATCTTGACGGAAGCAAAGCTTGATGAAGATGAATGGATAAAAGAAAGATTCGACTCGTTGAACCTCATTGACAAAAAAAGAATGACGACCAGGTGTCACAGTCATATCTATCAACAAAAGATGATCAGAGCGTTCAACAAAAAGGCTCGTCCCAAAGAGTATAGGGAAGGAGAGCCTGTGCTTAGAAAAATCCTGCCAACTCAAAAGGATATGCGTGGCAAGTGGATGCCCAACTATGACGGCCCTTTCGTTGTAAAGATTGTATTCTCCGGAGGATCTCTAATTCTCGAGACTATGGATGGTGAACAACTCAAGTATCCCATCAACTCAGACGCAGTGAGAAAATACTACGCCTGAAGTGAAATACCTAGAAAAGAGATTTCAGTGCTTCATCAAGATGAAAGCCCAACGTTTGAAAGATGGCAGACGCTGGAGCGGAGTCTTGTGCAAGATATCAAAAGAAAGGTCAACGCCTGTCATTCTCGTCAGAAGCAGCGAAGCAAGTGAACTAGCAGTCAGAAGGACCGGGTTATTATGGGATTCTGTAACCTTTTCTGTTTGCCATTTTTCAAACTTATAAAGTTCCCAAGGCTTTGCCTTTTGTAAAGTTCTTGTTTATCAATAAAATCAGATTTTTGGCCAAATCATTGTTATGATCTGCTGTTTTTGTTATGCAATTTCACTTATTTGTTAATGAGAATTTTCATGAAAGCAAAGTGTTTTGAAAAACTTAAGTCTTGTTTTAAAAATGAAGCACGATTTGACAAAATGATTGAAAAATTCTAGAGGTAATCTGATGATATTACACAGTTCTCAAAATTGTGGAAGTTGCTGTTACCTTTGACCAAGCTAGATGTATCCGACAGCAATTCTAGCTCTTAAGCCAAGACTTCTTCTCTGCAGAATTACGAGGATATTATTGAGAAAAGATCGTTATCTACACCAAAGAAGAAAGTGTCGCCTGACGAGAGGCGTTTTGAAACTCAGAGTGACGAGTTCCCTCTTTGTTTTGCTTTCTTTTGTTCCTGCGAGTCGGTCTTCATCTTACATACAGCATCATGCCGGCATACGCATTTGTTTGCATTTCTGGTTTTAGTTTTTGCCTGTTTAGGCTGTTGCCTTTAAGATCCTTCGGTTGTTACCATTATCTTTGGTCTGTCATAACAAGTTCGCTTCAAAGTTGACATCCTGGGGTTTCCTTATCTTATTTGGGAAGCTAGTGGTGACTAGCAATGTCCAAATTACACAAACAGGGGGTTGTTACCAATTTTTCATCTTCGATTTGGTCGTCACCAACAATCTTTGAAAGACTAGTGGTCACTAGCACACGTTCAGAACTAATTACGTTCGGTACCATGATTCGGTCGTCACCAACCATTTTCCAAACCCAGTTGTTACTGATTCTGTTATAAAGCAAACCAATTGTTATTGGAGTCCCTTTGATTCGGTTTTCACCAATCTGGCTAAAAATCTAGTGGTTACTAGTATTGCCTTCTAAAAACCAATGGTCATTGACATTGGAGTTGGTCGTCACCGAAATTCCCTAAAAGTCCAATGATTATTGGCATCACCTTCAAATCCAGTCGTTATTTGTACCCGTTTGATTCGGTTATTACCAGTCTTTCTGAACCTAGTCGTTACTAGTATTACCTTCAGACCCAACTGTTATTGGTACCCCTTTTGATTCGGTTATTACCAATCTCTATAAGTCTAGTGGTCACTAGCCTCGTTTGGAAAATCTAGTGGTTACTAGCATTATCCAGAACCAATTGTTATTGGTACACCTGATTTAGTCGTCACCAAAATTCCTTAAAAGTCCAATGATTATTGGCATCACTTAAAGCAGATTGTTATCACCGCAGTGGTCTGGTCGTTACCAAACTCCTTGAAAATCCAATGGTCATTGGTCTCCTTGGATTCGGTCGTCACCAAATTTTCCAGTTAAGTCTAGTGGTTACTAGCATCATCCAGAACCAATTGTTATTGGTATATCCTGATTTGGTTATCACCAGTCCCCTCTAAATCCAGTGGTTACTGGCATTGTTTGAAAACTAATTGTTATTAGTGCCGAAAGTTGATTATTACCAACTTCCCCAGCCAGAGTCCTGTTGTTTTAACAACATTGTTTGGAATTCCCAATTGTAATTGGAACTTTGATTTGGTCGTCACCATATCCCCAGGAAGTCTGTTAATGCTTAGCACTTCTTGGAAACCGTTTTTGATTTGGTCGTCACTGTATCCCCAATAAGTCTAGTGGAAACTAGCACCGTTTGAAGCTATTTGTTTTTCTGGTCGGCACCCGTCTCCCCATTTGAAAGCTTTATCTCTTCCAGTCGAGTCTCGGAGAACTAGTAGATACTAGTCTCCCCGGCACGCCCGGTCTTGTTTCTAACCTTTTCCTGAAGATCCCGTTTGAACTCTTCGGTATAGGAAATTTCTCATCTGGTCATCCCTAGTGAGATTCGTGTCTTCGTTCCTCTTTTCCCCGGTGAAGTTGTGCTTCCCTAGTGGATGTTGTTCCCCAGCGAAGTTTTCCCCAGTGGGTTTCTTCCCCAGTGTGGTTTACGCCTCTTTCCTTTCATTTCCCCAATGAAAAATTGTCTTCTTCCCCGGTGGGCTTCCTCATATGGTTATCCCCAGTGAGGTTCGTATCCCCTTTCCCCGATGAAGATGTGTCTTCCCTAGTGGATTTGTGTCCCCTGTGCGAAAGATTTCCTTGAACATCATCTTTAGTCATGTTTGAACCATCTTGCTTACTTAGTCTTGAATCTTCCCTCAGCATGTTGGGTCCTTGTGAGTGGTTACTCATCGTATTGTCGTTCTTTTATATTTGCTCGTGTGTCTGCATCTGTCTTGCATTCAAGCATCATAAAACATCATTTAGAAACCATTTGCATCTCAGCATTTGTCCTTTTGCATACCATCGGATCTAAGGGACAAAATTTCTGGTTTGCTATATTTAAATACCTTTCACTACGATTCTATGAGGATTGTCACCTCTCATCACTATCTAGTGAAGATATTTAAATAGGGGCATCTGTTGCACCCTAAATTTTGACCCCTTAGATCCTCATCATCATTGCAGGATCATATTTGCTTGATTAGCTAACCTTAACCCACTTTCAGTTTATCTTTGATAAGATGCAGATGAATTAGGGTTCCGTACCGTCAAAATCGAAACTTCGAGGGTTTGATCAATCAATGTTTTGGATTGATACAACTTCAAACAAGATAAAGGATAATACATTGGACCAAGAATGAGTGCAATTTGAGGTGGTCACCCGGGGATTGAGAACAGTGCAATTTGAGATACCCGATTAGGGTTTTCGATTAGAAAAAGTCAACTGTAGTTTGACTTTCGATTCAAAGAGTATTTCAATGGTGGGATCAAGGTACATTAAGCTCCTATGGCTTAGTAAATTCCATCCAAGGAGTTTCAAGTCCTACGGATGTCCGGATCACCAACGGGCGACTCGGTAGACACCGATCGATCGAACGGTTGACCAAAAAGTCAACTTTTCAACAATAAGGAATTTGACTTCAAGATGTGAATAAAAAATGTTCCTTATGTCATATTACACCTCCCCATAAAATTTCATGACCATTGGATCAAGGGTTAAGAAGTAATTGCAAAAATCGGGAATTAGGGTTTCGAAAGGGGCCAGACCATAACTCCTCAACCACACATCCAATTGAAGTGGTTCAAAGCTCATTAGAAAGCTCTTGGAAAATCCTACAAAAGCCTCAGAGTGGTACGTGATCAAAAAATGCATAGAATTGGAGTTATAGCAAAATTCATTTTTGAAGGGGAAATAACTTAGAAAATTTCTAAGTTATTTAGCACTTGTAAGTGGTTTTTTCAGAAACTTTGAAGGGTTTTTCAACCTAGTTCCATCAAGAATTTGGAAATTCCCAAAACATGAAAGTTGTAGAGCTACTTAAGGGCTTTCCAAATTGTGGTAGAGCTCCTCAATAGCATGTTTGAGCAGGAAGTTATACACCATAGAAGTTGGGTCTGTCACACTTGGAACCACTTTGTCAAAATTTCTCAAAACTGAATTTTCACAACTTGAGTCATTCTCCACCCTTGGATTATGTTACAAACTGATAATATGAGGTATGGATGAAGAGAAAACCAGAAGGGAAGTTAGTTTGATGAGCATTGCAAGTTGATGGCAAGTAGACATTATTTTATTCAAATAATAGGAAGAAAGAGAAACTTTTCCAAGACATGTGGCAGCAGTAGTCTCCTACTTCTCTAGCATCATCTCAGGTCACCTCACCCCCCCTCATATCAGCTGGTTTTGCCTGCATTGAGCCATGGAGTTGATGTAAAGAGGCTGCCACTAGATTTGGCAAGATTTTCTTCACAAATCTCCCTCCAAAAGTGGTAAATGACCAAGGCTGCCCTCACTCTTGCTTGGCTATAAATAGAGGCCTCCTCTATGAGTTCAAACACACCAGAGCAATCTCAGAAAACCATAGCTCTCATTCTCCTCTCATTCATCAAGAATTCCAAAATCTTCAAAACCTCCATTTTCACAAAAAAAAAACTGTCTTGAGCAAAACTCTGCTCAAGACCAGTTCCATCCCTTCCAAACCTCTAAAAAGAATCCACACAAACCCTAAATATAATATAGAAGGTTTCTATACCTTCAAACCTCTTAAAAACATCATTTTGCAAAAAGTCAACTTTCACACTAAGAAAGTTTGACCACCACCCTTAAAACTTGTCAAATCTTGGTCTAGGCTGTTTCTTGTTGATCTAACCATCCACACACCTCATACATGTCATATTATAACTGTCTAAGGCATTAAAAACCAGCTGGAAATCCATTAACTCCAACTGTTTTGAAGTTTGGTTTTGTTGCTTTAAGAGGAAACAAGTTTCATATCATTGCAAAGGAAGGAGCACATCTGGGTTTCTAAGCTTTTTAGCTTGTTCAAGGCTGATCAACAAGAGGTATGTGATGTTCTACCTGTCTAGAAATCATACATTATCATATTTTTCCTTTTTGTGAGGATTTGTGTGAAAATGTATCATGGCTGCCCTATTATGTTTCTTTGTCAAGAATGTTAGTTTCATGATCATAATGCTTGTTTTGTCCAATATTTTGTCATTTGTAAATGATATGTGGAGGTTAGATTGTAAGTTTGTGTCTTGATATCATATTTATACTTGTTAGTAATATTTTGGTCATTTGGTAGATTTAGGATCCAACTTTGAGAAATTGGTTTGTTTGCCCTAGAACTCTAAACTTGGCTCACTTTTAGGATAGGTAGATGATTTGTAAGTTGCTTATAGATCCCCCCTTGCCTTTGATCATGTTTGAATCAATATGGCTATTTGATTTTGCTCCTATGTTATTTTGATATCAGCTTGCTTGTCACTACTAAGAATTGTGTGTTGGGCTGATTACTACTTTGTATCTCATTTGTTCTAAGTCATTTGTTTAAATGCTTACTTGATCAAGCTCATAATGTTTTTTTTTGGTGGAAATATGAGAAACATGAAGTGTGAACTTTAGGGCTTGTCATGAGATATGTGTGCTTTTTGCTGTCCAATATTGGTTCAACATGTTGTTGCACCCCAAAATTTGACCAACATTTATTTACTCATTGAGTGTTTGAAAGTTGATACCTTCATCAGAAAGTTCAAGAGATCCTCAGAGGAATGGTTTGAAACCAGGGTTGTGTGCTTCATAGCTTGAGGGTTGTGGGTGTCCCTCAGATGATTCTGAGACTTTGAGAATGAACTAGATGTTTTGAGAAAGCCTATGAGATGTCTTGATAGCCATCATGAAGCCCAGAGGAGTCATTATGCAAGAGTTCAGAGGATTCAACCATGAGTGGTAGAATTAGGGTTTTGACTGGGTCAACCCTAGGATAACTGAAGATTTGGAGAAGGTTGAGACCAATCCAAGGGCCATGAGATCATGGAATGATGTATAGAGATGTTATAAAGATGATTCCTAGACCAACTCATCATGATTGAGGAGTTTGAGAAGTTTTGAGTTAGGGTTTCTGAGGATTGTCAGTGAGAAAACCCTAATTTGATCCCTATTTTCCAGACAGTTTTAGCTCAAGATGTGATTGATATCTCACCTTCCCCACAACATGAATGTTGTAGAGCTTGTTCTAAGCTTTAATTTGAGTGGTGGAAGTCCTTGATAGGAGTTACAGAGCTCAAGTTATGGTTTTGACAAATTACAGGTCAGCAGAGGTGTGTGAATCTGGGTCCTTGAAAGTCACCCAACTTGCAGACAACTTTTTCCCTAGTAGGATGATTCCTATGGCTTCTTGGTCAACATGAATGTTGAAGAGGATCTTCTTAGCTTTAATTTGAGTGGCAGAAGTCCTTGATTGGATTTGTGGAACTCAACTTATGGTTTGAACAAGACAGGGGTATTTTGGTCATTTGTCAGTTATAGGTCATTTTAGCCAATGCCTAAAACTCCTATTTCCAAGCCTCAAATGAAAAAACTCAAAACATGAAAGTTGCTCAAAATGTGATTTTAAGTCTAGAAAGAAGGTCACAAATGGTTGGAAAAGCTCATATCATGAGATTACATGATTGGTCCAAAATGAACTAAAAATGGCTTATAAACTTGAAAAGTTGAAATTGAAAAGTGATTTGGAAGATCCACAAATCCAAAATAGGTCATCCAATGTATCATTTTGATTGGAAAAACCATTTTGAGAACATTGGTTTAGCTAGAATTTTGAATTGGAGCTTTAAAATGGGTGATGCTTTGAAAAGCTATTACTTGAAAAAGAAGGCAATGTTGAAAAACCTAACACAAGGCAAAACCAAGGCTTGTAATTGTGCACTCTTTCTCAATAACTCATGTAAAGATATTTTAAGACCAAATGGCAAGGCATAAGGCATGGAAAATGAGAAATTCAACTTGTCATCACATGAGAATTTCAAGAAACTTCCACCACATTCTAGATGAATCTAGAAGCATCTAACCATCATTATAAAGAGAGTGCATCAGAGAGTGATCAAGGTTGGTGATAGAGAGTCAAGTCAGAGGAGAAAGAGAGAGATACATTGCCATTGAAGAGCTACCTTCACAATCAAGCAACTTGAGTTTTCTTCCACTACAAGCATCTTCCATCAACAACTCTTGCAAACAGAAGGTTGTGGATCATCCAAGGAGCATCTTGAGCCAATTCCAAGGCCTGCAAGCATCTCCACGAGTACCTACCATCATCCCTTTGACAGGTTCTCTTTTTCCCATATACCTCTTAATTTAATGGCTTTCTTTTAGCTTTATAGGTATAGAATGAATGTATTAGGGTAGATGGTTAGATCCTGAGAAGTAGGGCACGATTCATTGAGTTTCATAACAGGTGTAGGAATCTTTAATTTTCAAGAACTAGCTGGATTTTGAGTGATTAGTTAATATGCTATAGATAAGAATGATAAGAGTAGTGTAAGGAACAAGGTCATGCCATTAGATTGAAGCTTTACTAAGATTGATATCAGATGAACATGGTTGTACCAAGATGTTTAAGTCTTCTGTTTGGATTATTCAAGAGGAATTAAGAGAAACTACACGCATGGCTGTGTTCTAGGCATTTAGTAGATCATGTTTGCCCTTGGAATCTTTCGATTTCGTTGAGTGAGTGAAGAGAACGAGCCAGTTGAATCTTGGTGCATGGAGGAGAGGGTTCTGAAAACCCTAGTTTGCGTTTGGGACGATGAAGGAGGTCCCTTAGATCAGTCTCTGAGTTTGACTCACTAATCTGATCCAACGGCCGTGGGCGAGTCTGAGAAAGAGAGGGAAATTTCAAATAATTGAAACGCGGTCGTTTCATTAAACCGCGCTTGGGCTTGCTGGATTCTATCCACACCCCCCTTTTATCTGGCCCATCTAGTTTTAACTGGCGCGTGTGCTATTCATACCCCCCTCCCTTTAATTGATTTAAATTATTTTATTTTCTTCTTTTATTTTTTCTGTTTTGATTAATTCATAAATAAATGATAAAAAATGATTTTTGACTTCTTCTTTTTTCTATGATTAGATGATTTAGTGTAGAAAAATATAAAAATAAAAATGGAATTTTATTTTTAATGTGGAATTTTTAATGATATTTTCTTTAACATAGTGTATTTTCCTTATTTTAGTTGTATCATGATTTTGTAGGAATTGTTTTAGGACCTTCCCTTAGGGCTTTTTTATCCATTCTTTTTTGTGTAATTAGATGATGAATCATATTTCCCCATAGGATTTTTTCTAGAATTTTAGAATTAAATTTTGATTAGTTTAATTAGGGTAGATCTAGGGTATCCTAATTAGGGTTTAGGTTGTGTTTAGGTGAAGAATTCCCTTCTTTGATTGAGTTTTGTCTTGATTTTTAGGTAGAGGCCTATATAGATGTTATGAGTAGGTGTTGAGGACCCTTGTGAATAATTGTTAGATTTTTCCCCATTAGTTTAGTATTTTTAGGTATTTTCTGAAGTTGCCTATTGATTTTGTCTCCCCTGTGGTTATCTGTTCATCTTTGGGGTTCATTGTGGGGAATTTGTTGTGGGGCTTGTGTTGCCTTGAAGACCTTGATGGAGAGCATCATGCAGTGAAGATTGTAGACCAAGATTCAGAGACCCAGAGCTTGGCTTGTTCCCTGTCTGTGAGGTTTGAGATCCTGAAGTTTGAGGGAAGTTCATGGTACTTTCCTGAGGAAGGCACTATGAATGACTTTCATTCTTCCTTCTCACCTCTTTCTTAAGTACCCTGTGATGTTGGAGCCAACTTGTGAGTTTAATTTCTCCTGAGGAGGAATGTAAACTGATCACATGTTGTTGAGCCACATGGGATACAATTCCTAAGTGGAAGCCTCCTAGTACTTTCCTGAGGAAGGTCCTATGGGTCTATTCACTTAGTTCCCTTAGTTTGTCTAGGATTTCTCAAGTATCCAATGATGTTGGAGCCAACTTGTGAGTTTAATTTCTCCTGAGGAGGAATGTAAACTGATCACAGTTGTTGAGCCACATAGGATACAACTCCTAAGTGGAAGCCTCCTAGTACTTTCCTGAGGAAGGTCCTATGAGTCTGTTCATTTAGTTCCCCTAGTTCAGATAGGATTTCCTAAATATCCAGTGATGTTGGAGCCTGCTTGTGAGTTTAGTTTCTCCTGAGGAGGAACGTAAACTGATCACAGTGGTTGAGCCACATAGGGTATGACTCCTGAGTAGTCACCTCCTAGTGCTTTCCTGAGGAAGACACTATGAGTCTGCTTGCTTAGCTCCCTTTCTTTGGTAAGCTTGTTCTGAAGCTTGAAGATTGGGATTGTTTTCTTTTGGTTAGGTTTTGCTTGAGGGCTTTGCTTAGATTTGATTCAGATTCTGTGTTAGGGTTAGGATTAGAGAATAGTTGATTCTTTCTCAAGCATATGTGTTTTGTTTGCCTGATGGCATTTCATTTCTTTTATCTGTTATTGCTTGATAGCATGTTGATTATTTCAGTATGATTACTGTTATTTCATGACTGGCTTGAGGTCGAGACGAGCTTGTGGAGGCTGAAGCCCCACACACATTTCCTCCCTCACTTGCATTGCATGCATTTTACTGTTAAAGCTGATGCTCTTGTCTGTTTCGGTGTATCATTGACATGATCCCTTAGGACTCTCATTTCCTTTGATAAGGATTTGATGATAGACTTTTAGGTTGAAACCTATGCATGACAACATCTAGGAGTTCCCTGTCCAAACCTCAACCATAGGATGAATCCATGGCATGATAACAGTAGGACTTGATAGTCTCCCTCCTAGTTGAGCCATTTTTCCCGTAGTTTCCCGAACTACGTTTGCTCTGATCTTTCATACCAGATGAAAGTACGTAGGCATAGGATGCGATATCCTAGCGAGCAACCTTCCCCACCTTCACCCGTAGTTAGCCGAACTACGTTGACTCTGATTTCTCATTCTCTGATGAGAATACGTAGGCATAAAGTGCGACGCTTTGCCGAGTCATTTTTCTTTTCTTTTTCAGCCAGCCTTGATAGGTAGATAGATAAAACCAACCCGTCCAAGTAAACAAACAAGCGAGGATCCCGTCGAGTACGACGGACGTGAGGGGTGCTAATACCTTCCCCTTGCGTAACCGACTCCCGAACCCAGACAATGGTTGCGACGACCTTGTCTTACCCTTTTTCGTCAGGTTTTTCCGATCGTTTCCTTTCCCGCTCTGAGGGATAAATAACGAAAGGTGGCGACTCTTCTGTCATGCCGGCACCTTATTTTCGCGCAAGCGACAGCTGGCGACTCTGCTGGGGACTACAGGTGTTTCCCTATGCGAGTCTCGCCTTGGATTTCCTTCCTAGCTGTCTGGGACCGTCCCCAGCAGCTGGCGACTCTGCTGGGGACTTATAGCATCTAGGGACTTTTCCCATCCCTTATGCTGGGACCGTTTCCCATCCCCTACGCGAGTCAATCCTATCGTTTGTGTGTTTGCTTGTTGGGTTGTGTTTATTTATCGCATCTTTACTTCCCGCATTTTATTTCCCGCATTTTATTTCCAGTTTGATATGATTATCTGTGCTGCTGTGGGAGAGGGATGTTACTGTGAGTGAAAAGCCGGACCTGGGCTTGAGTACACACCTAGATATAGTTGCGGAGAAGTAGTAGACGAACCTGTCTGCTGAGCAGGCACAGTTCCCTACGAAAATCTGCGCTCAGACGAGATTCTTGCAGAGGTGCTCCTTTCCGGTCCTGAGGATCTGAGGGGAGTCCAGACGTGAGGATTGTCGACTCTGGGGACCGATCATTTGGGAGTCAGCTAAGAGAGGCCGCTTCATGACTTGATGATGCCACTCCTTCTGGGAATCGTATCGTCACTCATGAAAGTCTGTGACGCTAATGACCGCATAGGATGTCGTGCCTTTGTCCGTGGATTAGGTCCATACCTGTGAGTGGGGTTGGGATATTGCAGGAAGCTTTGACCTCCAGACTACCTGGTTTTCTTGACAGTGAATCAGTTATGATTGGGTTCTCAGTTGCAGATATGTTCTTGATAGAGCAAGGGTTTGATCAGAGGATTTTATCATCGGGTGTTTGTCTGTTCTTGATAGAGCAGGTTTCGATCAGGATATTGTTATCAGTGGTTTGTTCTGGATGGAGCAGATTTTGAGTGGGGTCTGAAGATCTCATCAACAGCTGTGCATTTGTTCTTGATAGGGCAAATTTTTGATTTGGGGTCTGAAGACTTCATCAGCGGACGTTTTCTGATCATACATCCCGAGTCCTTATTATCAGGCGCTTACTCTTGACCGAGCAGAATTTTGATCTCGATCCTATCAGATGGTTATTGTCAGCAGATCAGATCAGTGGGTTTACACCGGGGTTTCCTTCTCATCAGTGACTGTTGATACCGAATCTCCACAGCAGCCACCTGGATATATTATTGCATGCCTGCATTTTGCATTAGTTTGCATATCCATTTTTGCATCCCATTAGCATGTGTCTGTGCTGCAGGCGCGTTTCGTACCCTGATCCTGGTGTCCCGAGCAATATGAGATATTTTCTTCCATGAATGGATCCAGTCTTATCATTGCATTGACACTATGTTGGCACGTTGACACCAGAATCAGGGGTGATCTCTTGAACGTACAGACATCCATAATTCATCTTGCATGACAGAAGCCGGGGCTTGTCTTCTAACCCTTGTGTTTGCAGGTTTGACACAGAATCAAGCAGCTCAGATTGATGGAGCAGGTACAAGCTGAACTGGGAAAAATCCGAAGCCAACTGGGGCAGGTCATGAATGACATACGGGCAGTGTGTCTGGACCAGCAAGTACTCAGAGAGGAGAATCAGCAGCTGCAGAATCAGTTGAGCTTTCTCATGGGAGTGGTGAGAAGTATGCTAAATAAGGAGAGTGGTCAAGCACCCAAGGAGGAGACCAGAGTGCTTCCTCCGTTACCGTCAGTGCCACCTGTGCCGAAGCCAAATGGACCTCGTGGGTCCTCTACACGGCATGAAGCTCGAGGCCTGTCTCGTTGGCAGCCGCGCCAGGCATCTCAGAATAACCCTGAAGGTTATGGTCAAAAGAAGAAGCTACTTGATAGGGCTGTGGACCCCATACCTGTAAGTTATGCCCAGCTGTTGCCACTGTTGGTTCAGAACCGTGTTCTCAAGCTTCGGACCTCAGATCCACCAGATGACGTGTCACCAGACGTTGATCTCAGCATGCGTTGCGATTTCCACTCAGGAGCACCAGGGCACCATGTTGAAACATGCAAGGCTCTCCGGAATAAGATTCAAGACCTTATTGACTCAAGGGAAATCGGGCTTGTGCCGGGCGGCATGAGAGCATCGGGAAAGTTCATCCCGTATCCTGCGGAAGAGGTGAATGATTCCATTCCCTTGCCTGAAGCTGAGAAAGATCTTGAGTACGTCCCTCAACCTTTGGTGACTAAATCGCTTCGCTCGCAGTTCCTACCTGGATCAAGTTCAAGGACGCAAGCGTCTAAACAAGGGATCGTTGCCACTCAGAAACGACGACCTCTTGCTCCTGGGCGGAAAGAATACCAATACCAGGATCACAAGAGACCTCGCAACCACTTGGAACGAAGGAATGTTTCCTTCCAGCCAGTGCCTGTGCCGTATAGCCAGATTCTTCCACAGTTGATTCAGAACTCCTTGGTGGAACCGAAAGCTCTCAAGCCCGTGCCAGAGCCTTACCCTCCAGGGTACAATCCTCATGTTCAGTGCGGTTACCATGGTGGATCTCCGGGGCATTCAACTGAAGATTGCAAGGCTTTCCAGGAGAAAGTGCAACAATTGATCGACCAAGGGTGTATTTCCTTTCCAGACGGAGTTTTGGTTGTACGTGACAACCTCTCAGCTGTTTGAGCTCGCAAATTCAGAGGGTTGTTTCCAGAAGCCAGTGATCCAGACAGGCAGACGTCCTCAGCATTGGCAGTCCTCGGGCTTTTTACCATTTGCATTTGTAGTTTCTTTTCTGTTAGTTACTACTTGCTGTTAAACATTGTATGTTTCGAATGGTGATGTTAATAAAGTGACTATGCATTTTTTCTGAACTAATTATGTCGTTGTCACTCATTTACTGCATTACACGGACACTTGCATTTTATTTACTTCGATTTCTTACTATGATTAGCAATGAGCGGAGGGAGGATGATGAAACTGAATACTCATAGCCAATGATCGTATTGCTTTCAGATAAAACTTTGCCGATGACGTACAAGGCATTGTTTCAAATCCCCTAAACACCGGAGAGATAAGGAAGAGAATCCCTTGTTAACCACTTCAAGCCGAGAAGTAGGAGTTTCTTTCGGACTTTTGAACCCTCACATCTTAACCCGGGGCAGGGTAGTTGTCATTTAGCTTGATCGAGCGTTCAAGTCTTATAGAGGAGTGTTGTCCTTCAAGGACCAATCACATCATATTCCTCTCCAGAGGTCGTACCTCATCAACCACAATGGTTAAACCTCACCAATCAGGAGTAAGACAGTTATAATCCTTTCGGAGCAATCAAGACAGCCAGTGTCTCACGACTTGTTCCAAAAGAAAAAGGAATAAGAAAGCCCGCTAAGTAAAAAAGAAAAGCTAGAAAGCAAATACTTAGGCAAAAATCAGGGCATCCCGCTGGACTTCGAAAGAAAAAAATCGAAAAGAACTTAAAAGGAGTCAGTCCAGGCAAAAATTAGGGAATCAAAAGAATGAAAAAGAAAGGATATAAAAAAAGAAAAATCCTTGAACAAGGACGAAGTCGTGTAGATGCAGACACCGAAAACGAAAAGGAGTAACTGTCACTCCGAAACACCTTGAGAATTCTTTAACCAGTTGTTCCCAATGTTCAACATACCTCTCGAAGAGGAGAGCGCTCGAGCTAAGTTAACTGAACTTTAGGATCGGAGAACATCACGTAGAAGGGGTGGGTACAAATCATAATTTGAGCCAAATATCCTTTGTTTCACGAACCGTGAACCCGACCACGATACAACCCTTAAAAGACCTAATTGAGGCAGGGTTTATTCTGAAAGCGCATTACGATAAGGTTGAGTAACCTGACTCCTTCATGATTTGCTAATCATATCCTTATTGCATTTTTCACCGATTACATCAGCACTACGTTTGAACTCTTGAGTTCATTCGTCACTCACTAGCATGACACGTAAATGAGTGACAGTACAACATTTTTTCGAAATTTGCATGAACACTGCATTAGAATTACCATTCGTGAATAAACAATTTTGATTGCAGGTTGGTAGCTAATACGAAGGAACTCAAACAGGGAATAGTCAATCAGGACTGAATCGTCAGAGGTCTGGATCAGAATGGTATGCTGCGAAGCCCTGTGAATCTGGGGCATTGACTTCCAGCGAGTTTGGAATCAGTTTGTTTGAGGACAAGTCCCGGAGCATCAGTTGATTATGGGGCAGTTCATGCAAGAAGCAGTTGGCCGAAAGTGAATCTTCTCGAGACCCAATCAGGGGCAGTTATCCAGAATTCTTGCGATTTGAGCGCAGATCCCTCCAGTGTTCGATCAGAGCATGTTGAGTCGCTCATCGCTCGTTCAGGGGCAAACTACTTCAGAGGTATCGAAGCCGACCATGCTGAGAGTTGATTAGTTGAGGATGAATCCTCCCGTTGTGCAGATGCTGGGGCAAGCCCTCTGAAGATTGTCTTGTTGCCAGTTGTTTTCGGCTCAGAATGAATTATTCCCAAAGGTCGGATTGGGGCAAGTTGAAATGCACTGGGGCAAGTTGTTCAAATGAGTTTGTTCACCCTAGCAGGAATTGAGTATCGGGGAATCGTGTTATTACCCTGCCAAAACCTGAACCTTCTGAAGAAGCCTTGCGGTCATTGGATTGCTATCCTACAGCATAACCTGTTACTTGACTCCATGATTGGTAGCCTGTATTCCCTGTGTTGACGCTGTTGAACCAGGATTGTTTCTCAGCAGAGATGTACGGTTTGAGGTTGTTCCCCCTGTACAGTTTGAGACTGCAGCAAATTGAGAGGGCGTTTATCAGATTGGGGTCAAGATTACCCTCAGCAGACCAGGATTGATATCTCCGAAGCAGGGCGAGTCCTCCTTCCCCAGCAGAGTTCAGTAGTCTCTCCTCCGCAGAATCTGAACGCAAGATGGTGAGCATTGATATGTCTTCCCCAGGTAGAGGTGATTCTCTTCCCCAAGCAGACGCATCCTGAAGGAATGTCACCTCATCAGCTGAGCCAAGCACCGAAGAATGATGTCGTCTCTCCCCCAGCACCGGGTCACAAGTGCAGATTTCATAGAAATGTTCGGGTACCGAAGCTCGTGTTTTCCCCAGTAAAGTCACTGAAGCAGGATTTTCCCCCGCACCGGGTCACAAGTGCAGGTTTCGTAGGAGGCTGTTCGTATGCCGAAGGATGCAGTAACTGATGGCGCCAGACTTAAGTCTCCAGTGGAATTGAGATTCCCCACCAGAGTCAGGCTCTCTCCTGGAGGCCGATGATTCCTTCTTCCCCAGTAGAGTGTTGGAGCAGCTGATGTTGTATTCCCTTGCAGAGTTGTACTCTCCCCTGAAGTCAGATGATCCTTTCTTCCCCAGCGGAATTGAAATTCCGCATCAGAGTCGTACTCTCCAGTGAAATAGAATGATTTCTCTCCCCGGCTGAGTCCGCAGAAAGGCAGAATCCTTGAACATTGGTCGGATCATGATTGATTTTCCCCAGCAGAGCGTGGGGCAACTAGTGTTGTGTTTCCTCAGAATCGCACTCTCTCCACCGAAGCAGAATGACTTCTCCTTCCTCAGCCGAGTTTGCAGATATCCAAGAGAGCCGAATCCTTGGAAGTTGATCGGATCATGATTGATTTTCCCCAGTGGAGTGTGGAGCAGCTGAAGTTGTCTCCCCATAGAGTTATCCTCCCCAGAAGAGTAGCCGAGACGGCCGCACAGTTCATTCTCGCGATTGATATCAGCAGATCCAAGTTCTCGTAGAGCTTCGTCCCCTGCAGCAGTCAGCTGAAGTTGTTCCCCTGCAGCAGTTCGCGGAAGATCAATTCCCCGGACAGAGCCCGATTGATATTGGCGTGTTCACGTTCTCTTCAGCAGGATGAGTCCTCTATCTGAGCGGTTCTTTCTCCTTGATAGGAAGATTTCCCCCTTTCGACATTTATTTTGCTGACGGGATTGCATCATTGTGCATGATTGCATAGCATTGTGCATGATTGCATGGCATTTAGCATAAATGCATATCATTCCCACTGTGTGGGGCATGACGCCGAAGCATACGCATCATAAGCATGACCTAGGTCATTATCATCCTTGTTGTACAGATGTACTACCGAAAGACCGGTTGCTCAGGACGATTCTTGATGTTCTCCCCGGCAAGGTTGTTTTGAGATGATTCTTAAAGACCCCGGTGTGATCCCCACAGGTCGCTCGCTCAAGATGATTTTTGAGACCCCCAGCGAAGTCTTCGGTTCGAGATGATTCTCAAATCCCTCAGCAGGGCCATTTGCTTAAGACGATTCTTAAGACCTCAGTACAGCTTCCCGGGTTGTTCGCCTAGTATGATACTTGAGCTCCCCAATAGCGTCTCCAGCAGGAGTTGCCCAGGAAGATTCCTGGAATACCCAACCAGAATGTTTGCTCCAGAAAGGTTATCGGTTCAAGATGATTCTTGAAGGTGCCTGACGGATTTATTTGTTCAAGATGATTCTTGAAGTCCTCAGCAGCGTGATATGTCTGCTCCAACAACGATGTCTAATCTGAAGATGGATTTCGTAAGCGCCTGAAGGCGATATCAGAAGGTTCCTGTGAGTTCAGATTTCCGGGTGGCTGAAGACAAGGTTCCGGAGTTGTAGATACAACAGAGTGATTCGTGTGAGTCTGAAGACCAAGTCAGTTGTCCTGAGGAGATGATTGATTGCGATCAAGTGAATAGTGTTTCTTCTGACTGAAGTCGAAAATGTTTCTCCAGCTGAAGCGGAGTTTTTCCTGAAGGCAAAGTGTTTGAATCCCCGTAGAATCATGAATGGCTCAGGATACCATTTCTCTGACTGAAGTCACAATTTTCCTAAGCTGAAGCGAAGGTGCCTGAGGGCAAGGTTATCCCCAAGGTCATGAATGACCTAGGATTCATTTTTCGGACTGAAGGCCGAAATATATCCCTGACTGAAGTCTCGGATGCTCTATAGCAGAGGCGGAATTTCCTGAAGGCATATCCATGTATCCTTGAAGGTCAAGGACCATTGCTCTAGACTGAAGTCGAAGGTGCCTCCTGCAGAGTTGCCGACGGGCAAAGTTTACATCCTTGAAGGCCAAGGATGTTCTTTCTAGCTGAAGCTGGAATGGCCAGGGGCCAGGGTTCCATCTATCTTCAGAAATACTTGAAGATCTTTTCTGGCTGAAGTTGGAAGTGGCCAGGGGCCAGGGTTCCATATATCTTTGATGTTGAAGTTCTACGGTGGGCTCAGTATGCAGTAGTATTCGGATGTTCGTTATGGTTCTGAGGGTGAACCCCAGATCAGAGTGTGCTTGGTTGAGTCTCTCATCCCCAGCAGAGTAGCTCCAAATACGCAAGTGTACCTTTTGTTCCAGTTACCAGGGGTGAACCCCAGGAGCAGAGTTGTTCAGTGTTGTAGTTCTCCAGCGGCGATGCGGAGTATTTTGATTGTTCGACGGCGATATCAGGTTTAGTCTTCCAGCGGTGATGCTGGGTGTCGTGGTTGTCTGAAGGCAATGTCAGAAGAAGTTAACGTGGATAACTGACGGCGATGTCAGATCAGTATCTCTCCAGCTAGCGGCCGTGCAGCTAGCATTGCAATATTCGAAGATTTGTTCCCCGCAGAGTACCGTGTGCTTGTGCAGTTGGCAAATTTTCGGGTTTACCGGTATTCAATCGTCTCGCACCTTGATTGGTTGAGAGCCGTTCGCTTCTCACCCAGTCAGGTTCAAGCCGTTTGAATAGGGGCAGCTGTTGCACCCCAAAATTTGACCAACATTTATTTACTCATTGAGTGTTTGAAAGTTGATACCTTCATCAGAAAGTTCAAGAGATCCTCAGAGGAATGGTTTGAAACCAGGGTTGTGTGCTTCATAGCTTGAGGGTTGTGGGTGTCCCTCAGATGATTCTGAGACTTTGAGAATGAACTAGATGTTTTGAGAAAGCCTATGAGATGTCTTGATAGCCATCATGAAGCCCAGAGGAGTCATTATGCAAGAGTTCAGAGGATTCAACCATGAGTGGTAGAATTAGGGTTTTGACTGGGTCAACCCTAGGATAACTGAAGATTTGGAGAAGGTTGAGACCAATCCAAGGGCCATGAGATCATGGAATGATGTATAGAGATGTTATAAAGATGATTCCTAGACCAACTCATCATGATTGAGGAGTTTGAGAAGTTTTGAGTTAGGGTTTCTGAGGATTGTCAGTGAGAAAACCCTAATTTGATCCCTATTTTCCAGACAGTTTTAGCTCAAGATGTGATTGATATCTCACCTTCCCCACAACATGAATGTTGTAGAGCTTGTTCTAAGCTTTAATTTGAGTGGTGGAAGTCCTTGATAGGAGTTACAGAGCTCAAGTTATGGTTTTGACAAATTACAGGTCAACAGAGGTGTGTGAATCTGGGTCCTTGAAAGTCACCCAACTTGTAGACAACTTTTGCCCTAGTAGGATGATTCCTATGGCTTCTTGGTCAACATGAATGTTGAAGAGGATCTTCTTAGCTTTAATTTAAGTGGAAGAAGTCCTTGATTGGATTTGTGGAACTCAACTTATGGTTTGAACAAGACAGGGGTATTTTGGTCATTTGTCAGTTATAGGTCATTTTAGCCAATGCCTAAAACTCCTATTTCCAAGCCTCAAATGAAAAAACTCAAAACATGAAAGTTGCTCAAAATGTGATTTTAAGTCTAGAAAGAAGGTCACAAATGGTTGGAAAAGCTCATAGCATGAGATTACATGATTGGTCCAAAATGAACTAAAAATGGCTTATAAACTTGAAAAGTTGAAATTGAAAAGTGATTTGGAAGATCCACAAATCCAAAATAGGTCATCCAATATATCATTTTGATTGGAAAAACCATTTTGAGAACATTGGTTTAGCTAGAATTTTTAATTGGAGCTTTAAAATGGGTGATGCTTTGAAAAGCTATTACTTGAAAAAGAAGGCAATGTTGAAAAACCTAACACAAGGCAAAACCAAGGCTTGTAATTGTGCACTCTTTCTCAATAACTCATGTAAAGATATTTTAAGACCAAATGGCAAGGCATAAGGCATGGAAAATGAGAAATTCAACTTGTCATCACATGAGAATTTCAAGAAACTTCCACCACATTCTAGATGAATCTAGAAGCATCTAACCATCATTATAAAGAGAGTGCATCAGAGAGTGATCAAGGTTGGTGATAGAGAGTCAAGTCATAGGAGAAAGAGAGAGATACATTGCCATTGAAGAGCTACCTTCACAATCAAGCAACTTGAGTTTTCTTCCACTACAAGCATCTTCCATCAACAACTCTTGCAAACAGAAGGTTGTGGATCATCCAAGGAGCATCTTGAGCCAATTCCAAGGCCTGCAAGCATCTCCACGAGTACCTACCATCATCCCTTTGACAGGTTCTCTTTTTCCCATATACCTCTTAATTTAATGGCTTTCTTTTAGCTTTATAGGTATAGAATGAATGTATTAGGGTAGATGGTTAGATCCTGAGAAGTAGGGCACGATTCATTGAGTTTCATAACAGGTGTAGGAATCTTTAATTTTCAAGAACTAGCTGGATTTTGAGTGATTAGTTAATATGCTATAGATAAGAATGATAAGAGTAGTGTAAGGAACAAGGTCATGCCATTAGATTGAAGCTTTACTAAGATTGATATCAGATGAACATGGTTGTACCAAGATGTTTAAGTCTTCTGTTTGGATTATTCAAGAGGAATTAAGAGAAACTACACGCATGGCTGTGTTCTAGGCATTTAGTAGATCATGTTTGCCCTTGGAATCTTTCGATTTCGTTGAGTGAGTGAAGAGAACGAGCCAGTTGAATCTTGGTGCATGGAGGAGAGGGTTCTGAAAACCCTAGTTTGCGTTTGGGACGATGAAGGAGGTCCCTTAGATCAGTCTCTGAGTTTGACTCACTAATCTGATCCAACGGCCGTGGGCGAGTCTGAGAAAGAGAGGGAAATTTCAAATAATTGAAACGCGGTCGTTTCATTAAACCGCGCTTGGGCTTGCTGGATTCTATCCACACCCCCCTTTTATCTGGCCCATCTAGTTTTAACTGGCGCGTGTGCTATTCATACCCCCCTCCCTTTAATTGATTTAAATTATTTTATTTTCTTCTTTTATTTTTTCTGTTTTGATTAATTCATAAATAAATGATAAAAAATGATTTTTGACTTCTTCTTTTTTCTATGATTAGATGATTTAGTGTAGAAAAATATAAAAATAAAAATGGAATTTTATTTTTAATGTGGAATTTTTAATGATATTTTCTTTAACATAGTGTATTTTCCTTATTTTAGTTGTATCATGATTTTGTAGGAATTGTTTTAGGACCTTCCCTTAGGGCTTTTTTATCCATTCTTTTTTGTGTAATTAGATGATGAATCATATTTCCCCATAGGATTTTTTCTAGAATTTTAGAATTAAATTTTGATTAGTTTAATTAGGGTAGATCTAGGGTATCCTAATTAGGGTTTAGGTTGTGTTTAGGTGAAGAATTCCCTTCTTTGATTGAGTTTTGTCTTGATTTTTAGGTAGAGGCCTATATAGATGTTATGAGTAGGTGTTGAGGACCCTTGTGAATAATTGTTAGATTTTTCCCCATTAGTTTAGTATTTTTAGGTATTTTCTGAAGTTGCCTATTGATTTTGTCTCCCCTGTGGTTATCTGTTCATCTTTGGGGTTCATTGTGGGGAATTTGTTGTGGGGCTTGTGTTGCCTTGAAGACCTTGATGGAGAGCATCATGCAGTGAAGATTGTAGACCAAGATTCAGAGACCCAGAGCTTGGCTTGTTCCCTGTCTGTGAGGTTTGAGATCCTGAAGTTTGAGGGAAGTTCATGGTACTTTCCTGAGGAAGGCACTATGAATGACTTTCGTTCTTTCTTCTCACCTCTTTCTTAAGTACCCTGTGATGTTGGAGCCAACTTGTGAGTTTAATTTCTCCTGAGGAGGAATGTAAACTGATCACATGTTGTTGAGCCACATGGGATACAATTCCTAAGTGGAAGCCTCTTAGTACTTTCCTGAGGAAGGTCCTATGGGTCTATTCACTTAGTTCCCTTAGTTTGTCTAGGATTTCTCAAGTATCCAATGATGTTGGAGCCAACTTGTGAGTTTAATTTCTCCTGAGGAGGAATGTAAACTGATCACAGTTGTTGAGCCACATAGGATACAACTCCTAAGTGGAAGCCTCCTAGTACTTTCCTGAGGAAGGTCCTATGAGTCTGTTCATTTAGTTCCCCTAGTTCAGATAGGATTTCCTAAATATCCAGTGATGTTGGAGCCTGCTTGTGAGTTTAGTTTCTCCTGAGGAGGAACGTAAACTGATCACAGTGGTTGAGCCACATAGGGTATGACTCCTGAGTAGTCACCTCCTAGTGCTTTCCTGAGGAAGACACTATGAGTCTGCTTGCTTAGCTCCCTTTCTTTGGTAAGCTTGTTCTGAAGCTTGAAGACTGGGATTGTTTTCTTTTGGTTAGGTTTTGCTTGAGGGCTTTGCTTAGATTTGATTCAGATTCTGTGTTAGGGTTAGGATTAGAGAATAGTTGATTCTTTCTCAAGCATATGTGTTTTGTTTGCCTGATGGCATTTCATTTCTTTTATCTGTTATTGCTTGATAGCATGTTGATTATTTCAGTATGATTACTGTTATTTCATGACTGGCTTGAGGTAGAGACGAGCTTGTGGAGGCTGAAGCCCCACACACATTTCCTCCCTCACTTGCATTGCATGCATTTTACTGTTAAAGCTGATGCTCTTGTCTGTTTCGGTGTATCATTGACATGATCCCTTAGGACTCTCATTTCCTTTGATAAGGATTTGATGATAGACTTTTAGGTTGAAACCTATGCATGACAACATCTAGGAGTTCCCTGTCCAAACCTCAACCATAGGATGAATCCATGGCATGATAACAGTAGGACTTGATAGTCTCCCTCCTAGTTGAGCCATTTTTCCCGTAGTTTCCCGAACTACGTTTGCTCTGATCTTTCATACCAGATGAAAGTACGTAGGCATAGGATGCGATATCCTAGCGAGCAACCTTCCCCACCTTCACCCGTAGTTAGCCGAACTACGTTGACTCTGATTTCTCATTCTCTGATGAGAATACGTAGGCATAAAGTGCGACGCTTTGCCGAGTCATTTTTCTTTTCTTTTTCAGCCAGCCTTGATAGGTAGATAGATAAAACCAACCCGTCCAAGTAAACAAACAAGCGAGGATCCCGTCGAGTACGACGGACGTGAGGGGTGCTAATACCTTCCCCTTGCGTAACCGACTCCCGAACCCAGACAATGGTTGCGAAGACCTTGTCTTACCCTTTTTCGTCAGGTTTTTCCGATCGTTTCCTTTCCCGCTCTGAGGGATAAATAACGAAAGGTGGCGACTCTTCTGTCATGCCGGCACCTTATTTTCGCGCAAGCGACACATGTCATTCTTTGATTTAATGAGTTTTTGCCTAAATTGAAGTTGTAAACTCATTTGCATATCCATTTCAAGAATGTGAATGTTATTGTTATGCACAAAATCTGTCTAAGGTTCTATTTGACATATCATGCTTCAAACTGCTGCACTTTGTAAAATATCATGATGACAAACATACTATATTCTGTTTCAATCCATGCTCACTTGATCTATGCTCATAAAATCATTGCCTTACTCATTTGAAATGTGTGTATGATGTCATTTGCCTCAAACTATCATGGATGTTGATGGTTGCATATTAAGGTTGTTGTTTTTACATGTCATGAGTTTCAAAAGGAGATTTTCTGTTTGGTCAAGTTTTCCTCCATGTCTTAAGCATGTTTTCATTTTTTAGCCTCATTATGATGTATGTATAGCTCAGAATTCATCACAAACTCATTAATTTGGAAAATGCCCCTGCTGCTACATAAACTTGCCAAAGGCAGTTTTTTTCACAATTCACCACAACATGTTTTTTTATCCAAACTATCATATGCTCATTTCTTGGAGTTGAAACCCTTTCCTTATCATATTTTTGATGTGTGCACATTGATAATTTGACCTATCCTTGCCTATTTTCACAATTCCACCCACAATTGCATTTTTACACCAAAATGTGTCACAACATACCAAATTGCTGCTCTGTGTGTGTATGCCTATTGTTTTGAGTTGTTACTCATTCATATGCATGGTTATAAGATGTGAGGATGATTGGATTGACCTATATGTACCTCTCTTCTTGTTTCACCCTCAAACTGCTCCTTTTAAGTTAAAACCATACCATGAATATGTCAATTTCTTTCTTGCTTGCAAAGTGCCTAATTTTTGAGTTGTAACTCATTGTCCTATGTATATGTGATGTGTGTGTGTGTTCTATTTGACTTAATCATGCTTTAAACCTGAACTGAGTTTTGTCAAATGTATGAAGCCAATACCATGAGTTTTGCTGTCACTAGAGCTTTGTGTTAGGATTGCTGATTTGGTCTTGTTATATTAAGAAGTTTTCATTGGTGCTGTGAAATGCATACTGTCATGTGCTTGTAAGCCAGGATATGCCTGTTTCTCTTTGGGATAGTTGATTGGATGATTTTAGTATTGGCCTGTTTTGAGCTCACAACTGTGTTAGTAGAAAACTACTTTGAAATCTGAGTCTGCTAAATCATGTTTTGTTGCTGTCAGAACATGGTCTCTATACTAGGTGTTTGTGTGCTAGATTAATGTTTCATTATGGCAATGTGTGTATGTTGTGGCTTTTGTGAAAAGTGCTGATGTAGTTTGTTGAAACAAATGGTAAGTTGAGGATTGATGTTTTAAGCTGGTTCCATCACATTGAGTTTATAATCATTTGCAATCTGAATTTTGTGTTTCCATAACTAAAGCCTATTGTGAAGTAATGAGTACATGTCAAAGTTGGTACTGCATTGGTTCCCGTTTAGTTTCTTGAACTCTCACATGGTGCACATTTTGGTTTAAACCAAACATTTCAATATGTACAAGGACTGTTGAGATACATTTTACATTGTTGATCAGTCATATTCAGGGTTTCTTTTGTTTCTGTTAAGGGTAATTCTGAATTTGTAAAATCATAGTATGCTTGACTGATTTTGCATCCTTAAAAATGATATGCCTACATTTTACTCCTGCCAAGATCTTTCCTTTCACATGCTGCATTTTTGGTTCGAGTTTTGTTTAGACAAATTGGTAAATGTTCCAAGCTGGTGTGTATTGCTAGTGTTTAATGGTTGAAAGCTTTGTTGCATTAGGCTGCTGTCCTGATTTGTTTTGAGATTGGTTAAATCTTTTTGTGCTGTCAAATTTTATTTTGTTCCTAGAATCCATGTATGTCTCAGTCAATGTCTTGATTGCTGGCTGAATTTAACTTAGGTGCTAGACTGTTTGTGATTGCTACCTAATACTGCTTTGACTCATCACTTTCAACCATGATATATTTTGTTACTTTACTTCAACATTTTCATGATGAGATAACTATTAGCTTCCATAGCTGTTTGCATTTGCCACTGCCAGGTTTTGTTTCCTCATGAGCAAGTCAGCTAGGCTATCAAAAGTTGCTAAGAACTTTGAGTTTGACAGCTCATGTGTCATTGCTGTTAGATGTCATACTTGAATCCAACCTTCTCATCATGTCATAATGGCTACCTCTAGTTCAGTTTGGCTTGTGTTTGTGTAGGTGTTGGTTGAAATTCATTCAAACTGAGATGCTGTCCTAGGCCACTTACTACTGTCTGATGCACATTTCACCTCAGTTAGCATGCCACTTTGCATAAATTGAAAATCTCAAGCTAGACCATGATGAGGATTTGGCATCCTTTAAAATTCACATTTTTTTAAGTTGACAGTAGGGTTAGAGCTTTTATTTTGCTTGTCATGATTGGATAATGGTCAAGCCAGGTTTGTCTTGGCAATGCATATGCTAGATTCTTTTCCTGTTGCCCTTTGGTTAGAATTGATGCCCAGTCTGTACCATACTTGCTTAAAACATGAACTAACCTTTTCCATGAATGTTAACAACTACCAAAATTTGTTTGCACTAATAACTGACACTTGAAAGAGTTTGGGGCTGATTGTTCTTGATTTTGGATTTTGGTCATTATTTGATAGCAGCCATAATGTTTGATACTGGTATGATAATGATCAAACAATCACTTTGATTTGGGGGAAATGTATACTGTCAGAAGAGCATTGTCATGCAAAGCTGGGCAGTTTGTTTGAAATTGACTTTGACATTGTTTTAAATTGACTTGTCCAATTTGTGTTGTTTGCATTAAGTTAATGACTGCCAAAAGGGTAGGAAACTGAACTGTTATTTGTTTCTTGTAATATCAAAATTGGTTGAGGGTTGGAATTCATCAGTGAATTGAGCCACACAAAATAACTTGCTGTTATTTCTGTATTGGAGTTTGCTAACTCCTTTTATCACCAATCTTCATTGAATCCATTTCTGCTTGCACTGTTAACCATAAAAGCATACTAGAGACTGTTTACATTCTGAGCATGAGAGTAGTAATCAGCATGATTGAAACATGGTGCATTGATTGTATGACATGAATCCCTTTACTTCTGAACTTGCATCATCAAATTGGTTTTCAAAACAGTCCTGCACTAGCCTGCACCATCAAGCTCACTTTTTCAAGAAAATTGTTCTGCATTGTGCCTGTTGTTTCAAATCCACCTGATGCCATTGATGTATGGACCTCATTGCATTGCTTCTGTCTTGATAATTTTTTGCAACCTGAGCCTTATCTTCATCCTTCTATTTGTTTAAGAAAATCACAGGGTATGATTGTTTGCATTTTCATTCCAACACAATTACACTCAACATAGTAGCTTGACAGCCTCCACTTAAAAAGACTTCAATTCTTGTGCTAACAGTTTGTTTTAGAGATTTATAGGTGTTTTAGTGCATTTTTTTGATTTGTTGGAGTTGTGTTGATTGATGTTGTGGACATTCTGTTTTGTTCATGAGCAACTCATGCTTTTAGTAGCAACTCTTATACCAGTTCCATGTTTGGAGATCCTTCAATTGGTTTGCTAGTTGTAATTCATTTAATATCACATTTGTAACTTGCTCATGCCCTGGCTTAACCTCAATTGCATCTGTGGTGTACCATGTGCATCAAATTGCATCTCAATGTCTTAGAATGCATGTTCCTTTGATTTTCTTGTTGTGTACATTGTTTGGAAAAATGAATGATGCTATCATGATCCTCATAAAATTTCAAGTGGTTTTGACTAAAATTTCATCAAAAAAGGTTGAGTTTCGAGTGAGTTACGCATCAAACTGTATTTCGGCATTTCATTGTTTTATCTTGCCCAGAAATCCTTTGAAACATACCTCATATACTTATTGGGGTGGCTAAATACACGGATGTATAGCCACCCCAGTGGTAGAACCATGCGCCCCTTATGAAGTTCTGCCCTTGTCTCCTGAGTTCAAGTCCCATGGAGGACACTTTTTACCATTTTATTTCTTTTTATTCAACAAACTTCAAAAAATCATAACTTGCTTATTTTTTTATCATTTTCAATCTATTCTTTTTGCAAAATGTTCATAATAATGCCTAGTTTTATTTAATAAGAGAAAATTTTCAAGTTGCTCATAATCACATTGCTTTTTGCCAATTTGAAAGTTGTTCCTTTTGTCGGTCGTTACCTCGCGTCTTTGTTGACATTCTTTTATACCATACTTATTTATCTTGTGAGATTTGTGAATGATTGTTTCTTTTGTGTTTGTTAGCATGATAGGACCTTGTTACCATGAATTTACCTCATTATCCCTCCTAAATTATGAGGTTTAAACTGATTTAACGGTGTTTGATTATCATCTATGCATTGTTGTTACATTTGCTATGTTTTGAATTTGTGACTTGCCTATCTTCAAATTGTGATTTGTTAATTACCTCCATCATGTTCCAATCTTTGTCAAGATAGGTCCTCAATCTTTGTTAAGATGATTTATTGGTTGTAACCATTGATATCATTTGAAGTATATGCTTATTGTAATTTGCATACTTACTTGTCTTATTTCATCTTGCTTATTTACTTTGTTAAGTACTTATTCCCCAAGTGATGAAACTTTTTAGTTCTCATCCAAAGTTGTCTCTCTCTCTCTCTCTCTCTCTCTCTCTCTCTCTCTCTCTCTCTCTCTCTCTCTCTCTCTCTCTCTCTCTCTCTCTCTCTCTCTTCCAAAGGAAAATTCTCTTCATTGACCCTTGTGTCATTGGGTAGCTCATTACCCTCCCTTGACTTTGTGAAGTCATTTTGAACCTTAGCTTAGTTAAGTTTAAGCCTTAGACTTTTCTTTAAGTATAGAAAATCCACCTTTACTAAGAGTGTTTTTTCCAACTAGAACCCTAGGATAGAGTTTCTAAACTCTATATAAGAATCATGGATATGATTACTTACCCCCCTATTGAATGTTCAACATAGATCTAGAGAGTTTTGTGAAACTCTATACAAACATTGTTATGTTTGTTCCCCTTTGAACCTTGATCATAATCAAGTGTTCTTCATCCCTTGTGAGGTGAACTACGACTGCTCTGATTCTATCCTAGTTAGGATACGTAGACAGAGGATGCAATGTCTTTGCGAGCAAACTTAGAAACTGTCTTTAGGTTTTAACCTTCACTTTTTACCCAATTCCAACCTTAGCAAACATTTACCAAATTTAGCATGCAAACAAACAAAAGATTCCTGTAGAGTACTACAGATGTTTAGGATGTGAAATACCTACCATATGCATAACCAACCCCCGATCCCCGAATCTCTTAGCGTTGTTGTCACATCGTGAAAAGGGTTTTTCTTTCTTTAGACCTTTCCTTTGGATAAATTAAAGTCCGGTTGTGAATTTAAGAATTTAAGATTCAAGTTAATCAATATTTTGGTATCACGATTCTCACCGCAACACCCTTACGGGAAGGCATATAAGGCACACAACGTCATCTAGTGTAATCATTATCTTGCCAATAGGTAAGTGGAAAAATGATGCTTCTTTATGCCATCTCTCAAAAAAATCCCCTTACATGCCATGACTAATTGTCTTGTACCTGAAGCAACACGGGCCAACAAGACCAGAGTATTGGATGACACATTGGAACCAATCATCCCCAGGCTAATAAAGCCGTAAAATATTTCTGATGTGGTTAACAGACTTCAAACATTCGTGCTCTTGTTAACAAAAATATAACAATATAAGTAGTAGGGAATTTGATTAAAACATATAAATGACAACCATTAACAAATATAGCTCTCCGGCCTAGACATGCCCATCAACATGATTTCTATAGTATATCAATAAAGAGGAGTCACAGGGCTCTCTCGAATAAGGGTCTGCAGGTGTAAGGACACCATCATGTGCAACATAAGCTTCCTCTCAGCCTTCGTGAGTAGGGGAGACGTGCCATTGGGATGAAGACCCTTGTGACACGCGACTCCTAGAAGTCAATGCTTCTTCATTTAAAGGCCTAGGGATGGTTCCCCTCTTAGCCCTAGCCTGCTTATTCCGAAGTCTATCCCTATCACGTCGAATGGACGCATGTTGGGTTTCACGATCGAGTCTCAATCTGTAAGTGTTGTTTGCAGCCATTTTTCTTGAAAAAAATGAGAACATGACATATCAGAACATTTTCGGATACACATCTCTAAAAACTAGTAAGGACACAATTCAAAGACACATATTTGAATAAGCTCGTGTTTCTCAACAATGGTAGAAACACATACCAGTCTTGCCTAAAAATCCAAAATGAAACCAACTGAAAATGCATCTCTCTAGCAACTACCTATTTCGAATGTGACTACTATCTAATGCATTTAAAAAAAACTATTTTCCCTAATACATTAATCAAAACTATAAAAAAAAGTTAAATGAGAAACTTACTCAAAAAAAGTATTGTTGAGGATGAAAAATGTTGAATATAGTAAGTGGAGTGAATTGGAATTGGAAAGCTTAAAGTATAGGTAGTGATGATCCTTGAAAATGGACTACAAGAATGTTGCTCACGAGCTCCATTGGGGGTATCTCAAAAGTTTCAGAAAATGAAGAAGGAGAAGAGGGTGGGCATGGCGTGCATTATATATATATATATATATATATATATATATATATATATATATATATATATATATATATATATATATATATATATATATATATATATATATATATATATATATATATATATATATATATATATATATATATATATATATATATATATATATATATATATATATATATATTAAACACGTTTGGAGATGCATCTTCGAAGAACCCCCTGAATTTGAAAATAAGGGTTAATCAGAAGATGCATTTGCGGAAAAATCCTAAAACACACACAAAGATGCATCTCCAAATTTAGTTTTGACAAAGTGAGGGATGCTCATCCATTTGCACTTATTTTGTGGAAAATCAGTGTGTCTGGAGATGCATCTCCGAAAACAGGGGGCATTTTTAACTTTTCGCCAAGGGTTTGGAAGAACCTTTAGAGATGGGAAAATAAATTCCCAAAATAGATATGGTTCTCCTAACGCGTCCCACATTGTTGTGTTGATTTGAAAATAATACATTAGAGGTGGCAAAATATATGGATGAGATATATGAATTAAAGTGTTAATGGATGAATTAAATCAATCTATAAATTCATTAATGATCCACTATTTTTTTTTAAATCCAATCAAATTTACCATTAAGGATATAATTCATCTAATTCATCCATTAATATATATTTAATAAATGGATACCCATCTATAAAATAATTTTAATATTTTACTTCCGACTAACCGATCTTTGGAAGACTGGCTTCACTGTACTGCTGATGTGACTTGTCCTAGTGTGAGCCTTGAAGAGATTTGTCTTTGACTAACTAACTCTTAGAGTGGTTGTCTTCATTGTGCTATTGAGGTGGCTTGCCCTAGTGATCTTCGAAGACATTTTTCCTTGACTAAACAGCTGTTGGAGTGGTTGGATTCATTGAGCTCTTGAGGTGGTTTTCTGATAACGCGAAATCATATACATTAAATGACATACGTTTTAACTAATCTATGACTTGTTTCACTCTGATTTCAGGTTTTTCCACGTTATTTGTCTAGTATTTTGCAGGTATTCAAAGTTCATGTTCAAATGGAGCAAGATGAAGAAAACAAGCAATCAAAGATGAAAATCAGATGAAAAACAGACGAAAAACAACAGATACGGATTTTGATGATATGACGGTCATCACATGACCCTTACGACCGTCATGCGTATTACGACCGTCACATTGCATGTTGACCGTCATGCAGACAGATTATGCAGAAACGTGCACGTGCTGAACGTGTCTTCAAATACCAAAAAGAGTGGACCACTAACTCCTACTTTCTCTGACATCAACCCCACTTCTTGAAGCAACTAACCATTGGGAATTCCATCAATAAAAGGAAGAGGCAGAGACCAGAAAAGGGGGGCCGCATTCAAGACCACGAAGTGCTGCCAAATTATTTTTCAGAGCAAATTTAAGTTTTAGATTTCTTTATTGCTTCCTTTTCCTTTCCTTGTAATTCCTTTTTGTACTTTTCAATTCTATTCTGTACGAGCTATTGGTACCAAGACTAAATCCTGCCGACATTGTGGAGGATTTCCTAAAGGCCAATCGAATTATTTACATGTTTTTATTATAATTGTTAATCGTATTTTTACTTTCCCATTATGATGCACGCTTAGATTTTCTGCCATTGTTTACGTGTTATTAGTTTATATTCCATGTCTGGCTAAATTAAAGTAATCGGTATGTAATAGGTAGTCAGATGGGATTCGATAATAACCGGTGTATTCTTTCCTTTTCAAACTTATTTCTGGCTTTAGTTTTTAAATTGATTTTCTAAATAAACGTTCATCGCGACAGCGAGAACTTATTTAAAAGTAGTTTTGCCACGACAGTGGGAAATTAATTAAGGTACGAACCAACAAGCGACAGCTACGGCCAAGACCAGATAGTAAAAACTAGGCATTCGTTTTAAAAACAACAACAACGCTTTAAAAGCGATTAGAACTTAATGGTTTTCAAAAAGTAATTTTAACCCCGAACGGGATAGCGACAGCATACGTTCCGCCTTAGAGTTGTGACTAGCGTCAATAACCATCGTGAGACAAAGGTCTTTAAACCGTCATTTTCCTCTTAAACTATTTTTGAAAACACCTAATACGCTGGTAACTCGTCGAATCCTTGAAGAACCAACATATTGCATACCGATTCACGCACTTATACCTTAAGTAACATTTTTAGTTTCCTTTTAAATTACACATTTCTTTTTCTTTTATTTCCCTAAAACCATAACAACCTAGCTAAACATAGTAACACCCGAGAACACTAGCTTAATTACGAGTCCCTGTGGGATTGATATCTTTTATTACTACGCGATAGACTATGCACTTGCAGTTAGTTCGGTTAGACATAGAAAGTCGCGATCAAGTTTTTGGCGCCGTTGTCGGGGACCCGTTTAGTCAGTAGTGTAATCCTTTGTTACACAATATAGACTAGGTTAGCTATTCTCTCTCCCTCTACTCGCTCGTCGGTTGTATGCCAAGTACTCGCTCACAAGGAGACATCTTACAACCTACAATCGCCGAACTAGAGCGCTTCTTACACTTAAGAAGGCGCATCCTTGAATATCAACGAAAACACAATATTCCTGATCTTCTAGCTCATACTCCTGTTGAAGAATCGAAGATGGCTGAAGGACCTCAGAACAAACCGCTGAAGGACTACTCTACCCCATCTTAGCTGGAGCCTCGAAGTAGCATTGTTACCCCCGCTATTAATCGGAACGATTTTGAGCTGAGAACGTCATTGCTGTCAGCTGTACAACAACATCAATTCTCAGGAAATGCAACTGGGGATCCAAATGAACACTTAACGAAGTTTGTGCAATACACGGACACAATGAAGGCAAATGGAGTAACTCCAGATGCAATAAGACTTCGTCTCTTTACTTTCTCTCTTAGAGATAGAGCTTGGACTTGGTTACAATCCTTACCATCCAACTCCGTTACGATGTGGGAACAGTTGAAGAACGTTTTCTTAGCAAGATACTTTCCGCCAAGCAAAACTGCTATGCTTAGAGCTCAAATCAACGAATTTCGACAGAAAGATGTTGAATCTCTCTATGAAGCATGGGAAAGGTTTAAGGATATGATGAGAGCATGTCCTCACCACGGTTTAGAAGATTGGGTGATGATCCATACTTTCTACAATGGGCTTCTATATAACACCAGATTAACGGTAGACGCCGCCGCAGGCGGTACACTTATGGATAAGCCATACGATGAAGCCTATCAACTTATCGAAAACATGTCTCAGAACCATTGCCAATGGGGAGGTGAAAGAACTCCATTAAAGAAACTCGCAACGAAAGGTGGGATGTACGAGATCAGCAGTCTTGAAAAGTTCAACACTAAGGTGGATGCTCTAACGCAGAAAATCGACAGTCTAACTGTAACACCACCTGCAACCGTAGCTGCTGTAACTCCAAATTGCGAGTTATGTGGAATCGCCACTCACAATGCGCCCGAGTGCCCCTTATTGGCAAGAATTTCACCAGACCAAGTAAACTACGCTCAAGGTAACCCTTACGCGAATACTTATAACCCAGGATGGAAGAACCACCCAAACTTTTCCTACAAAAGCGATAATGCCTTGCAAGCACCGGCTGCTCCGCCAGGATATCAGAAACCAGCCGCAGCTGCCCAGACTGCCCCTAGGAAATCAAATCTCGAAGTGATGATGGAAAAATTCATAGCTACTCAAGTTCAAACATATAAAGAATTCCTGAATCAAAATATACACACTAGCGAGCAGATTAAATAGCTGACCGGAAAAGTAGACGCTTTAGCCACCCATCATAAAATGCTTGAAACGCAGATATCACAAGTGGCTCAACAACAAGCCTCTGCAGCCGCACCAGCTGGGACATTTCCAGGTCAGCCAGAACCTAATCCGAAAGGTCATGCAAACGCTGTCATATTGAGAAGTGGAAAAGAATTGGAAGGCCCAACAGATCCTAGGCATGAAAATTCAGCCATGCATCAGAAATCTGATAAACCAACAAAAAAGGAGTCTGAAACCGAAAAGAAGGAAGGTGACAAGCAAGAGGATGTCAAAGATGAAAACTCATATGTGCCTCCACCGCCATATAAACCACTAATTCCTTATCCTCAAAGATTCATAAATTCCAAAACTTCAGGACAATTTAAGAAATTCGTTGAACTTCTGAAACAACTGAATATCACTATTCCTTTCACAGAAGCAATAACTCAAATGTCGTCATACGCTAGGTTTCTTAAAGAAATCTTGTCTAACAAAAGGAAAATCGAGGATAACGAAATAGTTACACTTGCTGCCGAATGTAGCGCAATCATTCAAAATAACATGCCTCCTAAACTAAAAGACCCAGGTAGTTTCTCCATACCATGCGTCATAGGAAAGTTCGTCATAGACAAAGCTTTATGCGATCTAGGAGCCAGTATAAGTGGTATGCCCCTATCTATATGCAAAAAGCTGAACATGGGAGAACTAAGACCAACTAAAATGTCCATGCAATTGGCTGACCGATCAGTCAAATATCCCGTCAGTGTGCTGGAAAATGTTCCAGTACGCATAGTTCAATTCTATATTCCAACCGACTTCATAATCATGGACATCAAAGAGGACTCTGTTACCCCAATTATCTTAGGAAGACCCTTCCTAGCAACAGTCGGAGCTATCATAGACGTAAAGAAAGGCAGGCTAACATTTGAAGTAGGAGAAGAAAAGATAGAGTTCATCCTTACTAAGTTCTTGAAGGTACCAGCCATAGATGACACATGCTATATAGTAGATGTCATTGACGAATGCATACAAGAACTGGAGAAGGAAGAAACTAAATATTCTGAAATCATGAAGATCCAAATCCCTGATATTCATGAAGATGACAATTGGCATCCGCCATACAAAGATGATAGTCTGAGCGAGATCTTAGCACTAACTCCCAATCACATGCCAGGTCCGAAAAACCCAGCTTCAGAACTTAAAGAACTACCTAAAACCCTCAGGTACGAATTCTTAGACCCAGAATTCAAAAGACCAGTAATAGTCAACGCAAATTTAGGACAATCAGAAACTGAGAAATTACTAGAAGTCCTAAGGAAATACCCAACTGCGTTAGGCTATAATATAAGCAATCTTAAAGGCATAAGTCCCTCCATATGTATGCATCGAATCATGCTAGAGGAAGACTGCAAAACTTCAAGAGAACATCAGAGAAGGATAAATCCGATCCTCAGCACTGTAGTCAAAGACGAGGTGAAAAAGTTACTAGACGCAGGAATTATATACCCGATCTCCGACAGCCAATGGGTCAGCCCAGTGCACGTAGTGCCAAAGAAAGGAGGCGTTACTGTAGTAAAGAATGCGAAAGGTGAATTGATAACCCAAAGAGTTGTAACTGGAAGCAGGATGTGTATCGATTACAGAAAACTGAATAAGGCGACTCGGAAAGATCACTTCCCTTTACCTTTCATAGACCAGATGTTGGAGAGACTAGCGAAACATTCGTACTTCTGCTATCTAGATGGTTGTTAGGGATTCTTCCAAATTCCTATTCACCCCGATGACCAAGAAAAGACAAAATTCACCTGTCCTTATGGAACTTTTGCTTATCGCCGAATGCCGTTCAGACTATGCAATGCTCCAGCAACCTTCCAAAGATGCATGATGGCAATCTTTGCGGATTTCATAGACGACATCATGGAAGTGTTCATGGATGACTTCTCTGTATGCGGACAAAGTTTTGCAGGATGCCTGTCAAACTTAGAAATGGTACTCAAAAGATGCGCTAAAGTGAACCTTGCTCTCAATTGGGAGAAATGCCATTTCATGGTCCGACAAGGCATCATTTTAGGACACGTTGATGACGAGAAAACGCATCGATTATATCGCTAGATTTCATTGACGTTTTATCGCGCATTCACCGTTTTAACGCTCGATTTCTCGAGTTTTTCTTATTATTTTGCAGGTACATCGTTATGTGAGGCCGAATCATGAATTAAGAGGAAAGGAACGAAAGAGACCACAAGGAGATGAAGCAAGGCAGAAGCCTGCAAAAAGTCTGCATAATTTGTAACAGCCACGGTCGTTACAAGGGTGTCACGACCGTGACACCCCAATTTGGGCCATCACGACCGTGAGGAAGTAGTCACGACCGTGACACTCAAAATCCTCAAATAACGAACGTGAAGACCTTGTCACGCCCGTGACAAGGATAAAACTTGGTTTTGACTCAGACTACGTCAAGCCACCACTGAAGACCACTTCTCCTAGTAATTCTCCTCAAGGCAGCACGTGAAGACGACTTCTCCCATTTTTTGCTGCCACATCCCAACATTTTCTCAACCACTTCAACAAGGCCCAAGAAACAAAAGACCAAGACTCCAGCCCATTAAAGGCTCTATAAATAGTACCAGCTGAGGTGAACTCAGGGGGAGACTTCATTATCCAAAATTCCTGCGGAAGCTCTGCCGAATTACCTTACGAACCAGAATTTTCATTCCAGCATTATTTTATTTTCTGTCTTGTTTTATTTGTATCCAAACCAACCGTGTAACAATTTCCAACATTAGGGAATTGTTATACCTTTATTTGTTTCCAACCTTCAGCATTCGTTTTAATTTTTATTTCCGCCTACTCCAAGCCTTCCGGTCTGTGGAAGAAGGAGTCTACTCAGATATTTGTTAATCAGGTTTTTCAATTTATTGCACTTTAATTTAATTATAATGTCTATTTATTTTTCTGCCATGAGTAAGTTATCATTTAATTCTGTGTCTGATTCAACCTCGATGAGTAGCTAAATACCTTAGGGCGGTATGTAGTTATAACAAACTTAACCGGTAAAATATAACCATAGGCTAAAATAATTAATCACTTAACATTCTGGCTGATACTTTTTAATTAAAATAGACCTTTTCGTTACGAGAGTAAGAAAAGGGTATTAGGTTGGGTCAAGACCACGAGAGTGTGAGATTTTAACCAGATAGCTAAAGTTAGGCATTTAAATTAAATACAGCGAGAGCGCTTTAAGATAAATTAGAATTATTTAGTTTCCAAAAATTACCTCTAAACACTTATGGGCTAGCGAGAGCATGCATAGGGCTTTAGGGATAAGATCTGATATAAGACCACGAGAGTGTGAGTTGAGGGTATTTAAACTAGTAATCTCTACCGAATAGATTAAGTGAACATCTTTATAAGCCTAGGTTAGATTGACCCACCTAAGTTAGTATAATTACATACCGACCGCCTTAGTATTATTTTATTAAAAACTTAAATTTAATTCCGCCTTTAATAGTCTTAAAAACCAACAACAATCGTGACAACCATTCGCCTTAGCTAAACTAGAAGTTCATCTAGCACTAAGTAACAATAGAATCCCTGTGGATCGATAATCTTAAATATTACTTCGATAGGCTGTGCACTTGCAGTAAGATACCGCTAGACGCATAAGTAGACACGTCTTTAGCCCATCAAGTTTTTGGCGCCGTTGTCGGGGATTCCTTAATTTAGTTACTAGTGCACTTAGGTAGCATTGTCTAGACTAAGGTATCAACTATTTAATTTAATCTAATCTCCGAGTGTATGCCAAGTACTCGCTCCAAAAGCGAAGACTTGCAACCTCTAATCCCTGAATCGGAACGCTTCTTACACGTAAGAAGACGTATATTCGATTTCGAAAACATTTCCAATATTCCAGATCTTCAATTAGATCCGCCTAAACCAGTCGTAAAACCAGACGCAGGGATGGCTGAAGAACAAACTCATCCACTCAAGTATTACGCTAATCCTTCGCAAGGTGAACCGCATTCAAGCATTGCAGCGCCGGCTATCAACCGAAATGATTTCGAACTAAAACCTTCGTTGATATCAGCCGTGCAACAAAATCAATTCGCCGGAAATCCTACCGAGGATCCGAATCTCCATCTTTCGATCTTTGTGCAATATGCAGATACCGTAAAAGCCAATGGAGTTACCCAAGAAGCCATTAGACTACGTTTATTTCCTTTTTCGCTTCGAGACAGAGCAAGAGCTTGGCTTCAATCTCTGCCTTCGAACTCAGTAACTACGTGGGCAGAACTTAAGAAAGTTTTCTTGAATAGGTATTTTCCACCTAGCAAGACAGCTATGCTGAGAGCTCAGATCAACGGATTTAAGCAAAGAGAAAGTGAATCATTATTCGAAGCTTGGGAACGCTATAAGGATCTACTTAGACTTTGTCCACATCATGGATTAATAGACTGGATGGTCATCCATACCTTCTATAATGGACTCTTGTACAACACAAGAATGACAATTGGCGCTGCCGCAGGTGGTGCATTGATGGACAAAGAATATAGAGATGCCTATGCACTTATCGAAAGTATGGCTCAAAATCATTACCTTTGGGGAAGCGAGAGAGTCGCAACTGAGAAACCAACAAAGGGAGGTATGTACGAAGTAAGTAGTATGGACCAAGTCAATGCGAAATTTGACCAACTAAGCCAAAAGATCGATAGCTTGGCCATAACACCTGCAGCCACCGTGGCTGCAGTAACACCTAACTGTGAGTTATGTGGAGTCCCAGGACACGAAGTTTCTGATTGTCAACTATTGGCAGGAACTCCCACTGATCAAGTGAATTATGCTCAAGGAAACCCTTACTCAAACACATACAACCCAGGTTGGAAGAATCATCCGAACTTCTCCTATAAGAATAACAATGCTTATTACGCACCAGGTCAAGCACCAGCTACATCACCAGGATATCAAAAGACTGCTCCTAATATCCCTAGAAAATCGAACCTTGAATTGATGATGGAGAGCTTTATAGCTAGCCAATCTCAGACAAACAAGGACTTCTTAAACCAAAACATTCACACTAGTGAGCAGATTAAACAATTAGTGAGCAAGGTAGATGCATTAGCTACACATAACAGAATGCTTGAAACTCAGATTTCACAAGTAGCTCAACAACAAGCACCTACTGCTGCACCAGCTGGAGTGTTCCCTGGGCAACCTCAACCTAATCCGAAAGGACATGCTAACGCTGTAATATTAAGAAGTGGCAAGGAACTTGACGGACCTACCGATCCAAGACTTGACAATCCAGCCATGTACCAAAAACCGGATAAACCGACTGAAGTGGTGAATGATCCAGAAGAAAAGGAAGATGAAAGTCGAGAGGTAGTGGAGAAAGAACAACCTTATGTGCCTCCACCACCCTATAAACCACCAATTCCGTACCCTCAAAGATTAATAAGTTCCAAGACGACGGGTCAATTTAAGAAATTTGTCGAACTTCTGAAACAGTTGAATATCACTATTCCGTTTACAGAAGCAATTACCCAAATACCCTCGTATGCCAAGTTTTTAAAAGAAATCTTATCCAATAAGAAAAAGATAGAGGATAACGGAACAGTTACACTTACTGCCGAGTGTAGCGCCATAATTCAGAATAACATGCCTCCTAAGCTAAAAGATCCAGGAAGTTTCTCTATACCCTGTGTAATAGGAAAATTCGTCATTGACAAAGCTCTATGCGATTTAGGAGCCAGTATCAGTGTTATGCCCTTAACAATTTGCAAAAGGCTAGACATGGGAGACCTAAGACTAACTAAAATGTCTGTTCAACTAGCCGATCGCTCTGTTAAATATCCTGTAGGCATACTAGAAAACGTCCCAGTACGTATAGGACAATTCTACATTCCTACTGATTTTATAATCATGGACATCTCTGAAGACTCCACCACACCTATCATACTAGGAAGACCATTCTTAGCTACCGCCGGAGCTATAATAGACGTGAAAAGAGGAAAGCTAACCTTTGAAGTAGGTGAAGAGAAAGTTGAATTTGTTTTAACACAATTCTTACAATCACCAGCTATAGAGGATACATGCTATCTAATGGACGTAATTGACGAATGTGTAAGAGAAATGGAACTGGAGGAGACCACTTATTCCGAAATAATGAAAATTCAAATCCCTCCGATTTTCGAAGATGATAATTGGCGAAAACCGTATCAGGATGATAGTCTAAGCGAAAGTTTAGCACTTACACCGGATCCCATGCCAAGTAAAGATAAACCTACATTAGGATTAAAAACTTTACCTAATAACCTAAGGTACGAATTCTTAGACGTTGAATGTAAAAGACCAGTTATAGTAAATTCCAGTTTAGGAACTATAGAAACAAAGAAACTTTTAGATGTCTTGAAGAAATATCCAACTGCATTAGGATATAACATATCTGATCTCAAAGGAATATGTCCTTCAGTTTGCATGCATCGCATTCTGCTAGAAGAAGATTGCAGAACCTCCAGAGAATCTCAAAGAAGAATTAACCCAACCCTTAGCACTGTAGTAAAGGAAGAAGTCAAGAAATTATTAGATGCCGGGATAATATACCCAATCTCTGATAGTGAATGGGTTAGTCCAATACATGTAGTGCCAAAGAAAGGAGGTATCACTGTGGTGAAAAACGCACAAGGCGAATCGATATCGCAAAGAGTAGTGACGGGATATAGAGTGTGCATAGATTATCGTAAGCTAAACAAAGCCACTCGAAAAGATCATTTCCCACTACCTTTTATAGATCAAATGTTAGAACGATTAGCCAAGCATTCTTACTTCTGTTATCTTGACGGGTACTCAGGATTTTTCCAAATCCCTATCCATCCTGATGATCAAGAGAAGACTACATTCACATGTCCTTATGGAACGTTCGCTTATAGGCGAATGCCCTTTGGATTATGCAACGCTCCTGCAACCTTTCAAAGATGTATGATGTCAATCTTCGCAGATTTTATAGACAACATCATGGAAGTATTCATGGACGACTTCTCTGTATGCGGGCAAAGCTTTGAAGGATGTTTATCGAACTTAGAAATGGTGTTAGAAAGATGTGTAAAAGTAAATCTCGTGCTTAACTGGGAGAAATGTCATTTTATGGTCAACGAAGGAATAGTATTAGGTCATGTGATATCCGACAAGGGAATTGAAGTTGATAAAGCTAAGATTGAAGTAATAAAAGATCTTCAACCCCCTAAAACCGTTCGAGAAATACGAAGCTTTTTAGGACACGCCGGTTTTTACCGACGATTCATCAAAGATTTCTCGAAAATCACTAAACCTCTTACTGGTTTATTAATGAAAGACGTTGAGTTCATATTCAATGAAGATTGTCTTAAAGCATTCGAAACTCTAAAAACAGCCCTCATCACCGCACCAATCATGCAACCCCATGACTGGAGATTACCTTTCGAAATCATGTGCGATGCGAGTGACTATGCTGTAGGCGCAGTCCTGGGCCAGAGAAAGGAAAAGAAACTCCATGCGATTTACTATGCCAGTAGAACCTTGGATTCTGCCCAGATGAACTACGCTACTACAGAAAAAGAATTGCTAGCAGTTGTCTTTGCGCTTGACAAATTCCGCTCTTACCTAGTTGGAGCGAAAATAATCATTTACACAAACCATGCTGCTATCCGATATCTATTAACTAAGAAAGATGCTAAGCCAAGACTCTTAAGATGGATTCTACTCTTACAAGAGTTTGATCTAGAAATAAAAGATAAAAAAGGTACTGAAAACGTCGTAGCGGACCATTTATCTAGAATAGAAGGTATTAAACCCGAACAAGTGCCGATTAACGATGATTTTCCGTATGAACAGCTGATAGCACAAATAGGAAGCGACCTAGCGCAGTTAGATATAAATGAACCAGAACCCGTGGAAACAATACAGACAACTGTAGGACTGCCATGGTACGCTGACATTGTCAACTACCTAGCCGCAGGAGCTCTTCCACCAGATCTAACCTATCAGCAGAAAAAGAAATTCTTTCATAATCTGAAACATTACTATTGGGATGAACCATTATTGTTCAAAAGAGGACCAGAGGGAATCTTTCGCCGATGTATTCCCGAAGAAGAAATAGAAGATGTCATTGCTCAATGTCATTCATCTCCTTATGGTGGACATGCAAGCACTTCCAAGACTTGTGCAAAAATCTTGCAAGCCGGCTTATACTGGCCTAATTTATGGAAGGATGTCCACATCGCTGTTATAAATTGCGATCGGTGTCAACGCACTGGCAATATTTCAAGAAGAGATGAAATGCCCCAAAAAGGAATTTTGGAAGTAGAAATCTTCGACGTCTGGGGAATAGATTTCATGGGACCATTCCCATCATCTTTCGGTAATAATTACATACTCGTAGCTGTTGATTATGTCTCGAAATGGATCGAAGCTATAGCTTCTCCTACAAACGATACACGAGTAGTAATAAAGCTTTTCAAAAATATAATCTTTCCCAGATTTGGCGTGCCTCGACTCGTCATAAGTGACGGCGGCTCGCACTTCATTTCAAAAATCTTTGACAAATTACTATCTAAATATGGAGTACGACACCGTGTGGCTACACCATATCACCCACAAACAAGTGGACAGGTCGAAGTCTCAAACAGAGAGATTAAACAAATCTTAGAAAAGACTGTCGCCATATCTCGGAAAGATTGGTCATCTAAACTTAATGAAGCTCTATGGGCTTATAGGACCGCTTACAAGACACCCATAGGTACTACACCTTTCAAACTAGTTTATGGAAAATCTTGTCACCTCCCAGTAGAACTAGAACACAAAGCTTATTGGGCGATCAGAACTCTCAATATAAACTATAATGCTGCAGGAGAAAAGCGAATCCTAGACATTAACGAATTAGAAGAATTAAGGTTAGATGCATATGAAAATGCTAAGATATATAAAGAAAGAACTAAGCGATGGCATGATAAACGCCTATCTAGGAAAGAATTCAGTGTGGGAGACGTTGTACTCCTCTTTAATTCAAGACTTAGGCTCTTTCCTGGAAAATTAAAGTCTAGATGGTCAGGACCCTTTGATATAACTAAAGTATTCCCAAGTGGAGCAATAGAAATTAAGGGTAAGGATAGTGAACCATTCATAGTAAACGGACAACGTCTAAAACACTATCATAAAGTTGAAAATAGAGATTATGCGAATAATCTAAAGCTTTTAGAATTGTCCACTAATTCCCCTGATTAATCTAAACCAAGACATTACGTCAGGCTTTTGACAATAAAAACAGCGCTTAGTGGGAGGCAACCCATTTACTTATTTACTTATTTAAACTATTCTTTTCTTTTAGGACATTTTTAATTATCGCTATTACTATTTGTTTAAATTGTTTTGTCAGTTTTATTTTACATTACAGCATTTCATTTTCTTATTTTTATCTTAAATCACTTTTTACAGATTTTATAAAGTCTTTTCCACTGATTTGTTTCCCCCGTATTTTCACTGACCATGGCTAACCAACCAATTAACTATATGGAAACCAAATTTAGAGGTAGGAACCAAAGAATGAAGTTCGAAGAGTTATCACAGAGGCAGATGGATTTGACCCTGTACCCAGATGATAGGACTATGGAAACCTTAGGTATACATGATAGTGTCATGTACTTGTTCAACCGACTAGGATGGGAGAATGCACTGATCCAACGTAAGTTTGCGACTTACCGCGAGCTTACCCTTGAGTTCCTTAGCTCCTTACTTTACCTACCTGAGCGCGGTTTTGGATTTAGGAAAGGATTTATTAGTTTCCGCCTATTTGGAATAGAATACGACTTTAACCATAAAGAACTAGCTGACCTGTTAGGATTCCCTAGTGGACCTTTTGCTTTTACTACCACACAGGTAGAATTGATGGATGTGGAGCTAGATTTCTTTTGGGGAACTCTAACCGGAAACTACCACCCTGAACCAAATGACATGAACAATGATGAGATCCATAATCCTGCTCTCCGTTACTTCCACAAATTCCTCGCCCATACCTTCTTTGGAAAAGAAGAAAACATTACCGGAGTCTCTAAAGATGAATTATTTATTATGTCATGTTTCACTAATGGACAGTCTGTAAATGGTGTACCTTTCATGATGCAAACCTTCACCCGCATCCAAGAAGAACCTGAATTACCTATAGTGGTAGGAGGTCTTGTAACCATGATTGCTGATGCCTTAGGACTTAGGTACCAACTGGACAGGTGCACCCGTCTGGGAACCATCCACCCAATGAATCTTAAATTCTGCTTCAATAGACATATCATAAGGAATTTAGGACGCCCACCTTTTGAGTACCTGATCCGGAACGAAGTAGTCACCCTGTTCACATTGCCCAATCATGCTAAAGTAAGTGTTCATAATAAGGATAACTGGCTTTATGAGTTAAACCCACCTGATTATCCAGCCACTCCTGAAACACCTCAGTCTCACAGGATAACAGATGATATAATGACCACTGTTGAAACTGACCCTGAGACACCTCCTGGATACCATGACACTGACCCAACTGACAAAGTTCATGAAACCCCTGGAGCGAATCACGGAGAGTACGCTAACAACTTACAGAACATCATGCACACTCTCAATGCCTACCAAACTGACATTAATCTATTCAAAGAAGACATTAAGAGTATGCGATTGGACATCATAGGATTGACTGACATGGCCTGCGAACAATTCTATCATTTGGACTCCGCCATCGAAGACCTGAAGAAACGCCTTTGAACCGGCTATAAGTGATTTAGATTATTATTTTTTTCCCCATTATTTTTTCTCATTATTTTCGTTTCCAGTTAAATTTATCTCTCGCAACAATTTCATAACATAATTTCCGTTTCTGTAATTTCATTTTTTACTTTATGCCATGCACTTTTTATTTCAATTATTTCTTCATTTTTAGCAGCTTATATACTTTTTCTATATACTGTATGACTATATACTGTATGACTGCATTATTTCATGTATACAATCTTAGGTTCGTATACTACTGTGTTGCAAATGATATATAATATGGTGTGTGTTTAATATAAGTGTTACTAAATAAAATAAATTTTTATCAATTTATTAATAACGTGAGACAATGTTCTTTTCTGGGAATTATTCAGCACAACAAGCCCTCACGGTCGTCACGCCTAACTTACGATCGTGACGTGGTCATTTAGCGTGTCACGACCGTCACGCCCCTGTCACGACCGTGACGACCTCTATTACAGGGATCGTGAGAAACAGAACTGTTTCTCATCGTGTCCCCTCTTCTTCTCCATCCATAACCTACCCAAAACACTACCCACTCATTCCACAACCGCCGTAACCTCTCCACTTCCCCCATTAATCCTCCATTATCATCCACCATTTCATTTAAACTCTCCCGTATTTAACCCGAACCTCAATCTCCCTCATTCTACCATTTTTCTCACAAAACCTCACAAAATCCTTCCTCCCTCACTCTTCACTCTTGCATGTTATGGATTCCATCATTTTTAGAGAAGGTGAAGCTGGAGTAACCCAGAGAGACCGTTTCATCCGCTTCCAGAACTGCGGTCTGCAACCCACCCGCTACATTGCCACTGACTGTCTGCGAGAACTCGGAATGTTGTCCAGCGTTCAAAACCTACTGCAAAAGGTCGGTCTGTGGGACCTCTGTCGTCAGCCTCAGCCTACTTTCGAACTTCTGACGCTGGAGTTCCTCAGCTCTTACAGTTACATCACCCCTCCCGGTTCTCAGAGTCAGCTTACCGGCATCGTAACATTCAGATTGCACGGCCAGGAGTTCAACCTCACGCAAACCAGGATCGCCGAGCTGTTAGGCTTCGATCACGGAACCGAAGCCCACCGTCGCGTGCCCGATAATTTCAGTGAACAAGCATTCACTCTATGGCACGACCTTACCAACACCCGTGCATCCACCTTTCAGAGCCTCAACGCCACACACATCCACAACCCGGCTATCCGCTATTTTCACCGGGTCATCTGCAACACAATCTTTGCCAGAGAAAGCAACCACAAGCTCAACTCCAAGGAGCTTCTGTTCTTATACTGTGCTCTCCATGACGAGCCAATCAACGCTGCCCCCTTTATGCTTTACCACATCCAGGCCATTGCGCACCGAGGCTCCTCCCCGTTCTTCATAGGCGGCATTGTCACCACCCTCGCCATTCAGTTGGGGCTTGGTGACGCGCTCGCTAATCAGCCTCACCTCGCCGCCGAATTCCTGACCATGAGCTACTGCCGGTCCGCCCACCTGATCGCGCAGCGAGAGGATGGCAGGTACAACCCTGTTGTCAATGGCACCATTTTCCACCACATCACTCTGCCGTCCCGCACCCGCATCGACCCATCCAACCGAGCCAACTGGCTCTTTGTGTTTACCAGCTGCTGCCGATCACATCCTGGTTCATGATGATCAGGCAGACGCCCCAGTGGACGAGATGCAGGACGCTATGGATGCAGCTGAGCCTGTCCAGGATATCCCCGAGACATCTACCAGGCAGCCCCCTGCTCCCGCAGTCACACTTGAGGAGGTCCTACTTGCGATTCATCAGCAGAACCTGATGAACGCCGCACTGGAGCGACGGCAGAAGGCGCAGTATGACGCTTTACTCGGCACCATTGCTGCCAACCAGGAGGCCACTAATGAGCGATTTGGAGAACTTTTCGGCGAGCTCGAGGCGCTCCGCATCAGCATTACTGCTACCTCCGGCACCGGCTCTGATCCCGACGCGACTCCCTCCAGACGCCGCTCTCGCACCAGAGGCCGAGCCCGCGGTCCTCAGCAGCAGTAGTTTACTTTTATGTTGTTTTTCATTTTAGCCTTGTACTGTATTTGTGCCACATTTATATCACAACATTGAGGACAATGTCTGATATAGTGTGGGAGAGGTACCTTTCATTTCAGCACTTTTTCATTTCGTTGTACTTCCAATTCCGTTGTATTTCTTTTAACAAATTAGTGAAATGAGCAAATCTGTGCGCTATTTTCTTTATTTTCGAGCTTTCCCCGATTATTAAGCCATACCAGAAAAATCTTTAATTACTCGCATTACCCGACTTACCACCGAATGGTTCGTAACTACGAAGCCGGGAACGATTAAACAAGACCAATACAATCTTGACATCTTCGACCCCCTGCTTAAGAAATTCCATCCCGATCGCCATTGCGAGTGCACCTTTAGTTTCAGTTCAAAAGTAACCCCCAGTAGTTTATACTAGCAGTCAGCACCGTCTGAACACAAACCACGTGGGGAGCCGATGAATATAAGCGTTTGATGCCTAATCAATAACGATCCTTCGTATCTCGATGCAAAATGAAAAGAAATTGCACCAAAGTACACGGTCGCAGATAAGAAACGAGAAATATGAGAAGGAATCCGTTTCGAGTTGGTTCAGAGGTACTGGTTCTGAACTCGGTAGGGCGTGCTACGGCTCGATCCCCCACAGCCTCCGAATCGGATAAAACATGAAGGGGTACCACACTCGTGTACCAGACCCCGTGCTAAAAAAGGGATCAAAATCGCTAACCGGCTACTCCACTACGTGCGTGCTAAGGCAAAGGGCTTAATGTGACTGCGCTAGAACGAAACCGGGCGAAATAAGATCGAAAAACTCTAGGTGAAATCGTAATGTGATCGCCGATTGTTTCGCTTGACGGGAAGTCGACGACATAGCTTGTTGCTTGTGTCATTAGTGTATCGGTAGTGTTCTATCAAAGTACCGGACTGTCCGACAAAACGATCCACCGTACGGTTGGTTACGAGTATGCGCGAATAAAATCTTGTCCGCCGATTTTCAACCGACTATTTGCTTGAGGACAAGCAAAGGTTTAAGTTTGGGGAAGTTTGATGACGAGAAAACGCATCGATTATATCGCTAGATTTCATTGACGTTTTATCGCGCATTCACCGTTTTAACGCTCGATTTCTCGAGTTTTTCTTATTATTTTGCAGGTACATCGTTATGTGAGGCCGAATCATGAATTAAGAGGAAAGGAACGAAAGAGACCACAAGGAGATGAAGCAAGGCAGAAGCCTGCAAAAAGTCTGCATAATTTGTAACAGCCACGGTCGTTACAAGGGTGTCACGACCGTGACACCCCAATTTGGGCCATCACGACCGTGAGGAAGTAGTCACGACCGTGACACTCAAAATCCTCAAATAACGAACGTGAAGACCTTGTCACGCCCGTGACAAGGATAAAACTTGGTTTTGACTCAGACTACGTCAAGCCACCACTGAAGACCACTTCTCCTAGTAATTCTCCTCAAGGCAGCACGTGAAGACGACTTCTCCCATTTTTTGCTGCCACATCCCAACATTTTCTCAACCACTTCAACAAGGCCCAAGAAACAAAAGACCAAGACTCCAGCCCATTAAAGGCTCTATAAATAGTACCAGCTGAGGTGAACTCAGGGGGAGACTTCATTATCCAAAATTCCTGCGGAAGCTCTGCCGAATTACCTTACGAACCAGAATTTTCATTCCAGCATTATTTTATTTTCTGTCTTGTTTTATTTGTATCCAAACCAACCGTGTAACAATTTCCAACATTAGGGAATTGTTATACCTTTATTTGTTTCCAACCTTCAGCATTCGTTTTAATTTTTATTTCCGCCTACTCCAAGCCTTCCGGTCTGTGGAAGAAGGAGTCTACTCAGATATTTGTTAATCAGGTTTTTCAATTTATTGCACTTTAATTTAATTATAATGTCTATTTATTTTTCTGCCATGAGTAAGTTATCATTTAATTCTGTGTCTGATTCAACTTCGATGAGTAGCTAAATACCTTAGGGCGGTATGTAGTTATAACAAACTTAACCGGTAAAATATAACCATAGGCTAAAATAATTAATCACTTAACATTCTGGCTGATACTTTTTAATTAAAATAGACCTTTTCGTTACGAGAGTAAGAAAAGGGTATTAGGTTGGGTCAAGACCACGAGAGTGTGAGATTTTAACCAGATAGCTAAAGTTAGGCATTTAAATTAAATACAGCGAGAGCGCTTTAAGATAAATTAGAATTATTTAGTTTCCAAAAATTACCTCTAAACACTTATGGGCTAGCGAGAGCAGGCATAGGGCTTTAGGGATAAGATCTGATATAAGACCACGAGAGTGTGAGTTGAGGGTATTTAAACTAGTAATCTCTACCGAATAGATTAAGTGAACATCTTTATAAGCCTAGGTTAGATTGACCCACCTAAGTTAGTATAATTACATACCGACCGCCTTAGTATTATTTTATTAAAAACTTAAATTTAATTCCGCCTTTAATAGTCTTAAAAACCAACAACAATCGTGACAACCATTCGCCTTAGCTAAACTAGAAGTTCATCTAGCACTAAGTAACAATAGAATCCCTGTGGATCGATAATCTTAAATATTACTTCGATAGGCTGTGCACTTGCAGTAAGATACCGCTAGACGCATAAGTAGACACGTCTTTAGCCCATCACACATCATATCTGAAAAAGGGATTGAGGTTGACAAAGCTAAAATAGAGATCATAAAGAATCTTCAACCTCCAAAAACCATACGAGAAATACGAAGCTTTTTAGGATACGCCGGATTCTACCGAAGATTCATAAAGGATTTCTCAAAAATCACAAAACCTCTGACACGTTTGTTGATGAAAGATGTCGAGTTCGTTTTTGACAAAGAATGCTTGGAAGCATTCGAAACTCTAAAGACAACACTCATTACCGCACCAATCATGCAACCCCCAGATTGGCGACTACCATTTGAAATCATGTGCGACGCGAGTGATTATGTTGTAGGCGCAGTTCTAGGACAAAGGAAAGACAAGAAGCTTCACGCAATCTACTACGCCAGTAGAACTTTAGACCCTGCCCAAATGAACTACGCCACAACAGAGAAGGAACTTCTAGCAGTTGTGTTTGCACTTGAGAAATTCCGTTCCTACTTGGTAGGAGAAAAAATAATCATATACACAGATCATGCTGCCATTAGGTACCTAATAAGAAAAAAGGATGTCAAACCAAGATTATTGAGATGGATCCTGTTATTACAAGAGTTCGAATTAGAAATTAAAGATAAGAAAGGAACCGAGAACGTAGTTGCAGATCATTTATCCCGAATAGAAGGCATTAAACAAGAATCAGTGCCTATCAATGATGATTTTCCCTACGAACGTCTGATAGCCAAATTGGAAAGCGATATGCCCAACCTCGGAAGAACCAGAACTTGAAAAAGCCGTGGAAGCTGTCTATGCCCAAACCACTTTGCATTGGTATGCCGACATCGTTAATTACTTAGCTGCAGGCGTGCTTCCACCGGATCTAACTTATCAATAAAAGAAGAAATTCTTCCACGACTTAAAGCATTGTTATTAGGACGAACCTCTACTCTTCAAACGAGGCGCCGACAACATATACCGTCACTGTGTCCCAGAGGAAGAAATAGAAGACATCATTTCCCATTGACATTCAGCACCTTATGGTGGTCATGCTAGTACTTCAAAGACATGCGCTAAAATTCTACAATCTGGCCTATTTTGGCCCAGCCTCTGGAAGGATGTCCATATCGCTGTACTCAAATGCGACCGGTGCCAACGCACGGGCAACATCTCACGACGCGATGAAATGCCTCAGAAAGGAATTTAGAAGTAGAAATCTTTGACGTGTGGGGAATAGACTTCATGGGACCTTTCTCGTCTTCTTTTGGAAACAAATATATACTCGTCGCTGTCGACTATGTATCTAAATGGATAGAGGTCGTTGCCGCTACAACAAATGACGCGCGAGTAGTCATCAAACTCTTTAGAAACACAATCTTTCCTAGATTCGGTGTGCCCAGACTTGTCATCAGTGACGGTGGTTCACACTTCATATCGCGAATCTTTGACAAACTTCTCTCTAAATATGGAGTCAAACACCGCGTAGCTACACCGTATCATCCGCAAACTAGTGGACAAGTGGAGGTTTCGAACAGAGAAATAAAACAAATATTGGAAAAGACTGTCGCAACCTCCAGGAAAGATTGGTCATCGAAACTGAATGAAGCTTTATGGGCCTATAGGACCGCTTTTAAGACACCAATAGGTACCACACCATTTAAATTGGTTTACGGAAAATCATGTCACCTGCCAGTGGAATTAGAGCATAAAGCCTTTTGGGCTATTAAGACGCTGAACTTCAACTACACTGAGGCAGGAGAGAAACGAATCCTGAATCTTCAGGAATTAGAAGAACTCAGATTGGACGCATATGAGAATGCCCGCATCTACAAAGAAAGAACCAAGAAATGGCATGATAAATGTTTAGTCTGGAAACAATTCAGTGTGGGAGATGTCGTGCTCCTATTCAACTCAAGATTGAAACTTTTCCCAGGAAAATTAAAATCAAGATGGTCTGGACCTTTTGGGGTAACCAAAATCCTTAAAAGTGGAGCTGTTGAAATTAGCGATAAAACCAACGCGCCGTTTATAGTAAACGGACAGCGTTTAAAGCATTATAATCAAAACGAAAACAGCCACCACGTGAGCAGTGTGCAATTGCTCGAGCTTCCCGCTCAAACCCCCGAATAGCTTGTCACCAAGCTATCGTCAGACTTTTGACGTTAAAAACAATGCTGATTGGGAGGCAACCCAATTTCCCCATTTTCCCTTTTGATTTATTGAAATTATGTTTTCATTTTAATTTATAGTTTTGCATAAAATTCTATTTTCTTATTTTCTACTATTTCCTTTACTTTATTTTTCTTATTTTTATCACCTTTTGCTTCTTAAAATCTAATCTGAGTAAATGTGATTTCAACTTTTCCAGGATTTTAAAGCCTTCCTACTTTCTCCTATTTTTATCTGACTAACTTCTGAGTATGGCAGACATCGACTTTACGACAATTGTATTTAGAGGACTAGCTCACAAGGCCAAATTTGAGGCACTGACTCAAAGAGGCATCGCTTTGACTTTGTACTATGATAGATCCACCATGGATAAGCTAGGAATCCACGATAGCATTCAGTATCTGTTTAACCAATTAGGCCGGGAGCAAACTGCTCTAAAGACCCGATTTGCTACCTATCGCGAACTCACGTTCAAATTCCTTAGCTCCTTAAGCTACATACCCGAATATGGCTATGAATCCACCAAAGAGTTGATAACCTTTAGAATGTTTGGAATGGACCACATCCACAACCGTACGTCGTTAGCTAACCTCCTAGGGTTCCCTATCGGACCTTATGTGTTTACCGACACCGAATAAGAGAATATTGATATCGAGTTAGAACAATTTTGGGGTACCATCACAGGTAACTATCACCCTGAACCTAATGACATGCACAATAACGAGATACATAATCCAGCGCTCCGTTACTTTCATAGGATTTTAGCCCATACCCTCTTTGGAAAGGAGGAAAACATTACTACAGTTTCTAAGGAAGAGTTGTTTATCCTGTTCTGTGCTTCACAAGGTCGTCCTGTCAATGTTGTACCTTTTATGATGAGATGATTCACACGCCTTAATCAGGAACCACATTCACCCATCTTAATAGGAGGCCTAGTCACCATGATTGCCCACGAAATTGGCCTTAGGTGAAACACCCATTTTAATTATTTAGTCATTTTATTATAATTTTAATTATTATGTGTTGGTGTGCCCTTTGGTGGGGGTGTGTTGGATGATGATTGGTGGGTGTCCCTGATATGGGAGGATTATTGGTGGTGTTTTGGTGTGGATATAATAATATAATAAATAATAGTAATATTGGTGGTGATATTATTATTATTATTATTATTATTATTATTGTTATTATTATTAATATTATTATGACTTTTGGTGAGTTAATAATATTACTACTACTACTACTACTACTATTATTATTATTATTATTATTAGTATTATTATGATTAGTATTATTAATATTTAGTAATATTATATATTATTATTATTATTACTTGGGATTAGAATATATAAAATAAAATAGAGGAATAAGAGGGGGAGTTAGAACGTGAGAAGAGAAAAGGACGATAGAAGTGAGAAGAACGAGAAAGAGAGCGAAGAACGAAGGAGAAGAGGGAAAGTCCAAATTGGCCAAACTTGGAGGATTTCTTCACCGATCAGATCGATTAACAAGGTAAGGGGGGAGAAACTTGATTGGGAATGGTATATACATGTATAGGATAGAGGGGATTCCTTAACCCCGTAGGAATGTATCAGTGTATGAAGTTTTATGTTGACATGCCTATAATTGTTGATTGATGTTGAGAATTGGTATTTGACAAACCAATGAGGAATTGATATATGTCGATGTTGATGAATTGTTGTTTTTGGTGAGTTTGGGGTATTGGTTGGGTTTACGGTTTTAGGGAAGTTCTGTGTAATCTTTTTGATGTATTGATAGAATGTTTAAGTGTTGATTCTGGAATATGGATTAGGGAGTGATTGGTTGGAATTACGTGCACTATTGATACTGAGAATAAGATGAGGATTAAAGTTTGAATGTTAGGCTTGAATTTGGCTCTGGTAGCACTTTAGAGCAGTAGAAAATTTGGTGGATCTCAGCATTCGCTGGGCTTCGCCTGGCGAGTGTTGGCGAAGCTTCGCCTGGAAAACTGTGGCGAGTAGTAGCGAATAATTCTGAATTAAATCTCAGACCAAAAGAGTAGGAACTTCGCCTGGCGAATGCCAGCGAAGGTTCGCTACAGGGATTCGCCTGGCGAATGTCCCAGCGAACATAGCAGAAAAATGTGACTTTTGTGACGTTTGGCCTTGAGCTTTGATCTTGTGTGATCCCTTTGGCCATGATGAAGTGATAGAGTGGTGATTGTAGGATTTAATTGGAGTACTTGGTGATAGTAAGTGATCCCTTGATATTTTATTTTAAGTGGATGATTAGTTGGTGTATTCCCGAGTGGTGGGATGTGTTTATACTTGGTGTTAAATGTGAGATTGCTCACTGTGTGATTTAAATTATATGATATTGGTGTGTAATATATCTATACCTATATGCATTGACGTATGATGATATGATCAGGAGGATCGTGTGCACATAGTGTGCCTGAATATAATAGTTATGCATTGGTGTCGTGCATATCATGGTGTTTGGTGGGATGAATCATATCTCAGGAGGAGCGTAAGTGATTCATCCGTACTCCTTGTTGAGAATGATGGGAGATAGATCATATCTCAGTAGGAGCGTAAGTGATCTGTCGGGGATAGATCATATCTCAGAAGGAGCGTAAGTGATCTGTCCAAGGTTCGATTGAATGAACCAATGAGTCGGTACCGCATGCATGGTGTTGAGTTGCATATTTGCATTATAATATGTTATATTGTAATTTGAACATTAGGTTCGTGATTGGTGTTGTGGGGTGAATATTGGGGTGTTGGTGTGTTTTACTACCTTGTTTACATGTATTACATTACCAATATATTTTTGACCATGTTTTCTCACCCCTTTGTTGTTGTTGTTGTTGTGGTCTGTGCTTCTTCGAAAGTACAGATAATCTAGGTACTTAGCTAGCTTGGATTATGGTGTGCCAGTCGAGTCTAGGATGCTCTGATACGTAGCACGGGACTTGGGTGTTTTTATTTGTTTTATGCTGAACTTGTATTTTGTTCCTGTGAACGTATCAAAAACCTTTGTTGGATTTTACTATTTAATATTCCGTTGTATTTGGAGAAAAACCTTTTTATAAGGAAATGTTGGTTTTGCTATGTGATATTCCACTTGGGAAGAAAAACTCTGATGTTTATTTATAATGTTTATTATTTTAATTGTTTTTGGGAAGTGGGGTGTTACATTAGGTACCACCTGAATGGAACCATTCGTTTTGGCACCATCAGACCAATGGACATTCAATTTTGCTTCAACAGACGTATCTTAGGTAACTTAGGACCAGGAGCCTACGAATACCTTATCGTTGATCGACCTGTCCACCTTTTCACATTGCCTAACCATGAGCTGACGAGTATCCACAACAGAAACAATTGGCTTTATGAGTTGGACGAGCCTATGGGACCTCCATCACCTCAATCCACACCCCAGGCCTACATGTACAACAACGATCATATATCAGAAGCACATGACTATATGTATTATGAAGATTATGTATCCAAAGTGGAGACAGATACTGAGACTCCTCCGAATTACCATAGCTTTCCTGATCCTACTCCTGAACAACGCACAAACAAGTTGGACACTGTTCTGAAAACTATGGACGATTTCAAGCTGGAATTAACCACTGTAAAAGATGAACTAACACAACTTCACACGGATTTCATTACTTTTATGGACGTAGTTTGCAACCAGTTTGATGACATTACTCATCAGTTCGACAAGTTGAAGCAACAAAAGGATTGATGTTTTAGTTTCTTTTTAGTTTAGTTTACTGCATTTCGCATTATTTCCCATTTTTAAATTTTGAAATTATTTTTTGATTATTGTACTGAATTCAACAAGTATTTCAATTAATGTTATTTCATTTTCAGGTATTACCTTTAATTTTGGTTGTTTTGTTAATTTCCATTTTATACCTAATCTCCTATGCAGCAATATCACAAAAATCGCCATTAAAAAAACCATGAAAACACCCCATATGCTAAATTATGCGTTTCTGCAGAATTTGCTGATGTGACGGTCATCACACAGCCCTTACGGTCGTCATGCGTATTATGACCGTAACAATCTGTAACGGTCGTCACGCGTACATAACCCAACTTATGTCAAAAACAGGGGTTACGAACCCTTCCCCCTCCACTCTCTTAACTTCCCACTTTCTCACATTCAAACCCCACTACCACGTTCCAAATCCCTCATTACTCAACCACTTCTTCAAACTTCCATTTCACCCCTATAAATCCACCTTTCCATTTCCCTATTCTCCATCCAAAGAACCCTCACTACTTTCCCTCTCTGAACCACGCTCACAAAAATGGCAAGGCAAAACCGTGAAATCCCCAATCTGAGCAACATCCTCTTCAGAGAAGGCGAGTCCGGAGAAAGGCAAAGGACCAGTTACATGACTTTCCATCAACGGTCGCTTCAATCGACCCGCTATGCTCACATTGAGTCTTTAACCGAGCTTGGAATTCTGGACGGTGTCACCTGGATGCTGCAGTGGGCCGGTATTTGGCATCTCTGCACAAACCCTCAACCTACCTACGAGTCACTCACATTGGAGTTCCTCAGTTCCTTCACATACGTGACTTCGGCTGGCGAAACAAATCAGCTTACCGGCGTCGCTTGCTTCCGCATGTTCGGCACCGAATACCAAATCAACCAAGATCAAATTGTCGACATGCTGCAGTTTCCTCACGGTGACGATGCTCATCGCTGCCCCTCCGATCAGTTCTACCATGAAGCCTTCACCCTTTGGAACCAACTAACTGGCACCATATTTGATAGTTAGGAGACTCTGAATTCCACCCACAACAATAATCCAACCATCAGATACTTCCATCGGGTGTTGAGTAACACTATCTTCGCTCGAGATAGTAACCACAAAGTCAATTTGAAGGAGCTGTTCTTTCTCCGTTGCGTGTTTGCTTCGGAACCCGTTGACGCTGCACCGTTCCTCTTGGCTCACATTCAAGCCAACTGTAACTGCGGTTTAAAACCATTCTACTCTGGCGGCATCATCACTTCCATCGCCTTAAGCCTCGGCCTTGGCAACCACCTCCAGAACCTTCGCCCGATGCCTCCTTTTTTTCTCGACATCGACCATTGCCGATTTTCTCACCTCATCAGATCCCGAGCAGATGGAAAATATCATTCGGTAGTGCGAGGCCGCACTACCCAAAGCATTATCATGCCCTCTCGTATCCGGATGCATCCTCAGGACAGAGCCAACTGGCTCTTTGATCCGAATGCCCCTGCTGCTACTGCTTCCCCAACTCAAGAAAATGCCCAAGGGCCTATTGATGAAGTTCAAGAAGAGTTGGACAGAGCTGACCAAGCTGAGGCATCACAATCACCTCCTCCCGAAGGTCCCTCCTCACGTCGCTGCCGCCGTCCTGAAACCGATTACACAAATGCGGATCTCCTCCGCTCCATCGAACAACAGAATCAGATAATAATTATGATGCAACAACAAAACCGGCGGGCCGAACAGTTCGAAGCTTGGCAGAAAGAACATGATCAAATGAGGACCTCCATGCAGCAGCTCCAAGACGGCCAAGCCGGCCTGATCGATGACATGGCCACTCTCACTTTGCGAGTCGACGGCCTCCGGGACTACATTTACCACACCAGAGCTCTGAACCTCAACGCACGCGATGAAAGAGCCAGAGGTAGAGGTAGAGACAGAGGCAGAGGCCGAGACTAGTATTACTATTTATTTCTTGTATTTCGTTTTCTTTCCATTGTACTTCCCTTTCGCATTCTTTAAAATCAATGAGGACACTGATTGAGATAGTGTGGGAGCGGAGCGTTATTTCCCTTATTTCCTTAGTTTTCCTTTACTGCTACCTTGTACTTTCATTCAAAATTTTTTTTTTTCAATTTAAAGTATTTCAATTTTGGCAAATAAAGCTCATTTATATATCTTTTTCCGTTACGTGAACTCTCCGCACTTTATTCGACATATACAAAAACTTTTATCCTACTAAAAGCATCACGTGACACGCCAAAGTTTAACCAAGTTTGGAATTCCCGAGAAGAAAATTCTAACAAAACCATTACCGCCCTAACACCTTAGACCTCCGGTTTATGCGATTCAGTTTCACTACTTACTTGTACCAAAGCCTCAAGTTTCGACTCAAACAGAGCCCCCAGTAGTTTATACGAGCAGTCAGGACCATCCTAAACACTTCTAAGTAAGAAACCGATGCAAATGAGTGCGTGATCTCTAGTGTGAAATGAAAAATCATGAAAAAGAAAAGCCATATAGCCTGAATATAGAGACATGTTCCTTCTAAGTTAGGTGCTCCTCACCCGAGCATTTAGCCCAACGGTACAAAACTCTTCAAGATCAATAGGAGAAATAAGCATATGTGCGAAGAAAAATTGAATTAGCAAAGAGATCATAATCACTAACAGGTTTTGCTTGCCATGAACGTGTATGGACAACAGGCTTAATGTGATTGCGCCAGAACGAAACTGGGTAAAGATTGTTGCGAAAAACTTGACGTCGAGCTGCAGTAGCGTGATTGGGACCGACTTGAATAAAAAGGAGTCCTTTAAAGACTTACAGTTCAGTGTCATCGCCGTATACGTTTTGTTTCCATTGGACTCCCGGTCTCCTAACTTGACGTCTGAAAAGTCTTTTCGAAAGAAGAGTGTGCCGCGTGCTTGCTAAGTTTTTAAATTTTTCCTACCTTTACTTGAGGACAAGCAAGGATTCAAGTTTAGGGGAGTTTGATAACCCGAAATCATATACATTAAATGACATATGTTTTAACTAATCTATGACTTGTTTCACTCCGATTTCAGGTTTTTCCATGTTATTTGTCTAGTATTTTGCAGGTATTCAAAGTTCATGTTCAAATGGAGCAAGATGAAGAAAACAAGCAATCAAAGATGAAAATTAGACGAAGAACAACAGATACGGATTTTGCTGATATGACGGTCGTCACATGACCCTTACGACCGTCAAGCGTATTACGACCGTCACATGTCGTCATGCAGACAAATTATGCAGAAACGTGCATGTGCTGAACGTGTCTTCAAAGAACAAAAAGAGTGGACCACTAACTCCTACTTTCTCTGACATAAACCCCACTTCTTGAAGCAACTAACCGTTGGGAATTCCATTTATAAAAGGAAGAGGCAGAGACCAGTAAAGGGGGGCCGCATTCAAGACCACGAAGTGCTGCCAAATTATTTTTCAAAGCGAATTTAAGTTTTAGATTTCTTTATTGCTTCCTTTTCCTTTCCTTGCAATTCCTTTTTGTACTTTTCAATTCTATTCTGTACGAGCTATTGGTACCAAGACTAAATCCTGCCAACATTGTGGAGGATTTCCCAAAGGCCAATCGATTTATTTACAGGTTTTTATTATAATTGTTAATCGTATTTTTACTTTCCCATTATGATGCACGCTTATATTTTCTACCATTGTTTATGTGTTATTAGTTTATATTCCATGTCTGGCTAAATTAAAGTAATCGGTATGTAATAGGTAGTCAAATGGGATTCGATAATAATCGGTGTATTCTTTCCTTTTCAAACTTATTTCTGGCTTTAATTTTTAAATTGATTTTCTAAATAAACGTTTGTCACGACAGCGAGAACTTATTTAAAAGTAGTTTTGCCACGACAGTGGGAAATTAATTAAGGTACGAACCAACGAGCGACAGCTGCGACCAAGACCAGATAGTAAAAACTAGGCATTCGTTTTAAAAACAGCGACGACGCTTTAAAAGGGATTAGAACTTAATGGTTTTCAAAAAGTAATTTTAACCCCGAACGGGATAGCGACAGCATACGTTCCGCCTTAGAGTTGCGACTAGCGTCAACAACCATCGTGAGACAAAGGTCTTTAAACTGTCATTTTCCTCTTAAACTATTTTTGAAAATACCTAATACGCCGGTAACTCGTCGAATCCTTGAAGAACCAACATATTGCATACCGATTCACGCATTTATACCTTAAGTAACGTTTTTAGTTTCCCTTTAAATTACACATTTCTTTTGCTTTTATTTCCCTAAAACCATACCAACCTAGCTAAACATAGTAACACCCGAGAACACTAGCTTGATTACGAGTCCCTGTGGGATCGATATCTTTTATTACTACGCGATAGACTGTGCACTTGCAGTTAGTTCGGTTAGACATAGAAAGTCGCGATCATTTTCCCGTGACTAACCGATTCCTTAAGTAGTTGACCTTGGATTGACAGATTCTTGAAATGATTTTCCCCTGACGGGACTATTTTCACATGATTAAGTTCTTCAACTGATTGTACATTGTTGGAACCCCCCCGATCATAAGTGTTGGCTTGCAGATAAATTTGTTCCTTTAAAATGGTAATTTTAATGCAATGCTCATGCAAATTTTAAAATCAAAGTTATTATTGAGATCATGTTGTTAAATACATCGAATGGGTCAACAATCAGAATATAACGTTGATCTAGACATTCAAAGTATAAAGAATGATGTGAAAGCATGATACCAAGCAAACATATTTGGAGTCGGGTTAACATAAACTTGCTATATATGCTTTCAAAATGAACCTTGCTTTAATTAGGTCTTTTGAATGTTGCAACGTGGCATGGTTCATGGTTTTTGAAACAAATGGATGTAAGGCTCAAAATTTGATTTTAACTCAACCTATTCTTTATGATAATCTCCAGTCTTACGTTCAGTTAATTCGACACGCACATTCAACTTCCAAGAGGGTTTTGAAGGTAAACATGTGATTGCTTCAGAACTAATGAATTTTTTTGCATGAGGTGGCAGTCACATACTTTTGCTTGGCAGTCAAAAAAAATTTTGTCAAGAATTTTGGCGACCCTTTGATTCTCGATATGGTGGTCAACTAATCTTGTATTTTAGTTGATGATTTTGATGACCCCTCTTTTTTACTTTTTCTTTATCCCTAATTTTTTCCTGGACCGTTTCTTTGAAGCTTTCTATTCCTCCGGGATGCCCTAATTTTTGCCTAAGTCTCCTTTTCTAGTGCTCGACTTAGCAGAATTTTCGTTCTTTCCCTTTTTTTTGATTTTGCTAAAAGGTTTTAACTACCATGTTATTGGTTATTGAGGAAAAACCTCTAACTTTTTGTTTTTGTTTTTTCATGACTTCTTCGACACTTCATGATGTGTGTGAAGAATAACACATGGTTCTATTATTAGAATGTGTATAGATGGAGTGATTCTCTTAAAGTTTGAATGCATAGTCAAACTATCTGAACAAAACTACCCTGCCCCAGGTTAAGATTAAAGGTTTTTAGTTCCGAAAGAAACACCGATTTTTGGGCACGAAGGAGTTGACCAGGGATTAAATACTTAACTCATTGGTGTTTGGGCATTTGAAACAATGTCTTACTTCATCAATGTTTTTAATTCAAAAGCATACCTTAGAAATTTTGGGTATTTCATTTTCATAATTCTCCCTCCAATCTTTCCTTAAACAAAAGTTTAATAAAGATAAGTGAATGAGAGAATTATTGATGTATTTTTTTCTTCTTTTATGTAAGAGAAGAAAAACGAGTGAACACAAAATGATTGATTTAGAAAATGCATGCTTACTTCATTAATATTACCATTAAAAAACAACAACGCTTAAAAGTAAATATGTGTTCAACATGCAAGGAAATTACAAATGCAAAATGCCAAAGGATCAGCAGCATCGAGGATGTTCTTTCTTGACTGATCTGTGAGCTTTAGGAGGGACTCCATAATGTCTTCCCATTCATTCAAGCGAGGGGTTGTCGTTCACCAACAGGTACCCTTCTTTAAAGGTCATGCATTTGTGATAAATCAAATCCTGCACTCTGGCCTTAAAAGCTCTGCAATCCTCGATCGAGTTCCCCACTGATCTAACATGATATTCATATTTCACATCAGGATCATACCTAGATGGAAAAGGTTGTGGTACTGGCTCTAGAGATCTGGGAACCACCAGTGAGCTTTGAATTAGACGTGGCAAACATTGACCATATGTCATAGGAATTGGGCCAAAGGGAGCATTCCTTCTTTCTAGATTATTTCGAGTCCTATGCTGGTTCTGATGCTGATTATGATATTTCTGACCTTGTGCTTTCTGATTTGAATGAGGAGCGGTCCATGGTTGCTGGTATGGAACTCTGGGCATTGTTGGTTACCCATAAGGAGTTGGTGATGTTGTTGCCACATAAGGATAATATTGCACTAGAAATGGTGATTGCTAAAAGGATAGGGGGCCATATGGTCCTGCCAGTGTACCATGAGAATACCCGACACCTGCTGTGACTTTATTGGTTTCACCCTCTTGCTTCTCCAAGAAGATGGTTGGGGATTACTTCTCACGAGTATTTCTACTCAAGGCGTCTTAGATTTTTTTTCACTTTTAAGGCCATTCTCGATGTGTTTTCCAACTATAATCAGGTTAGAGAAGCCTGATGACACACTTCCTATCATGTTTTCGAAGTATGGGCCTTGTAGAGTACCCATAAACAAATCAACTAGCTCCTTATTCAGCATTGGTGATTGAACGGGAGCAACCAACTCTCTCCATCTTTGGGTGTACTCTTTGAACAAATCATCACTCTTTTGAGTAAGATTTTTCAATTGAGTATGGTTCGGAGCCAAATCTGAGTTGTATTAGTAATGCTTCAGGAATTCCATAGCCAAGTCTTTCTAGGTGTGGATGTGGCTTTGTTATATTTGCATATACTATTCCAATGACAACCTGCTTAGACTTTCTTAAAAACAGTGGATAAGCAACTTGTCGTTGCGAGAGTAAGCGACCATCTTTCAACAATACATCATCAAATGAGTCTTTGGACAACTACCCCTTTTGTACTTCTCGAAATCTGACATCTTAAACTTTGGAGGAATTCCCACGTCCGACACTAAGCACACTTCTAATGCATCCAGACTAAAATCATCATGCCCTTCAATGGCTTTAAGTCTTTCATCCAGCACGCGATATCTTTTGGCAGCCTTAACATCTTGTGGTCCTTCGATTTTCACCACCGGGGTTTCCCCTTGGGGATTTGGCATAGAGAATGTAAATCCATAATCCTCAACAGCATCATGAGGCAAGATATGCTTATCTCGGATAATGGGATGCTCTTGTATAACAGGGTTCTCAACTGGGATCTGTACATGCTGAGGTTGAGCAGGACCGTTTACTTGAGGTGGAATGACGTTCTCATGAACTGCAGTCCATTGAATATTATCCTCTCTCTTTGCCCAAGCTAACATGGACTCCACAAGTTGGTCTGACTTAATTTTCATCAAGTCAACATCTTCTCTTAACACAACTGGTTTTGTTCCAACTAGTCAATGATCCTTTGAGAGTTGCTTCGGGTCCAATATAGGTGTTGAGGAATAAGCTTGCTGGTTATGGACATAGGTTGAATGAGTTTTTTTCCATGGAAAAAATGCATGCATGTTGATGAATGCAGATGCATGAGTCTTTTTTTAATATGCAAAAGAATGCAATGTCATATCATGCATGCCTTTTTTTGGGTTTGTGAGCAATATGGTCCCAAATAATCTGGGTGCGGATTTCTCGTGACAACACAATTCTGATCACTTTTCACCCAATGGTCACACAAGGGGTGGCTCTAGGGTTAAAGAAGGTTCCTAAAGTCATGGATCCTTATTAAGAATATTGTCTTCAATAGAAAATTACTTGTTGACCAACAATGTTCCCGAGAGGATCTACCCTAGGAGAGGTTTTCATGCTAACCCAACAAGACAAGTACGTAAAGCAGGCCAACATTACGCAACCATCGACTCTAAGGTTCTAGATGAAGTTTCGAGAGTCATGTCAGAGCAACACCATTGTCCAAACATTGCATTATTTTAGACCAACTTATATTAAAGTAAAATGAAGTTGTATTAAAGTTAAAGAAAAGTAAAAAAAAAGTCATACACTAATCCAAAAGTCAAGACCATACATAACATCTGTCTGAAAATACAAAAAAATACATCCAAATATAAACTACTTGGTATGTATAACCCCTGCCTCTTCCCGCGCCTATACTACACGAAATTCTGTGACTCGACAACCATGTTTTTCACGAGGGCCAATAGGGGGTGACAACCTTAAATAGTCATGGCTCTATGCCTGCTTTGCTCATCTCCACAACATACGGACAGACCGTTGTCTCGTTCTTAGTGTGGTCATCTTGAGCCTTAAGTACCTCTTGGTTAGCTGGCGTAGGTGGTCTTCCATAAGAATTCGGTGTCATGATAAGGTATGATACCCTATAGAACCATGTCATGCATCCCTAAGCATAAGCCCACTGAAAAGGGGCTGGCAAACAACGATACTCCTCTAGTACCAAGTGACTCTTAAAATCATCTCGTATCACACCAAGATCTCTACGACAAACGCCAGAAGGAGCGAACTCATAGGAAGGTCTCGAAATAATATGCAAATATCCAAATTGGCACATCCCTCACTTGGGAAAATAAGGAAACATAAGAGACGAACCACATGCTAACCATTCAGAATATAAGGAAATAATATCAAACTGATGCGTCTAGAGGTGACCCTCATATGGGTAGAAGCAAATGTCATCTGGTACTATATGGTCAAAAGAGACTTTGAATGTCTTGATTGCACTATTCCCTCCATATGGAACAAACACGTCTGCACGGGTCCAGTCCTCATCATAGGTAGGCGCATCTTCCCACCCGATGATGCGAGGGAAGTGGAAGAGATGATTCATCCCTAAAAATGGTTTGGATACAATATTAATAATAAGTGTAACAAATGAATTACAAAATATTAGTAACAAGAAATTATGGTAAGCAACATGCAACTCCCTGTCATATGCTTTGTCTTCCAAACACAACTCTCGCCCATCTTTGAGTACCTGTGTACCAAATAGGCAACCCCCTAGCATGAACGCCTCTAGTGTCATGTGCCTCTTGTGCGACCTTAGCAAGGCTAACCCCCAAATGAGTGACCTATTAGATTGATGACTTCCTCTCACCCAATCCTCATATAGTCCAGTAATCTCCCCCTTATGGGAAGATGCAAGAGACATGAGACATTATCCAAGGTGATGGTCATCTTTCTTATAGGAAGGTGGAAAAATGACGTCTCTGAATGCACCTCTCAGCAAAAGCCGACTGCATGTTGTGGTTTATGGTCATGTAAGCAGAAGAACATAAACCTACAAGACCTGAATAACATACAATACTAATGAACCAAGCAGAAGTGGGTTTTTCTAGCTCTAATATCTTTCTGTTGTGGTTTAACGATTTCAAACACGTATGCTTTTGTCAAAATAAAGTATCATCATCAACATCATTTTAATTAGATGAAAACATATGAATTTCAAAAGAAAATAAATATACCTCCTCTTCCCATACACGCGTAGCAGCATGGTTGACATATATATGAAGTAAGGAGATGTCAAGTTTCCCCCTAGGTAAATCTCTAAAGAAGCATCGATAACGACTTCCTCCTACACTTTAAGGTCTTCAGAAACTTCAGGACCTGTTGCATCATATGCCTGAGAGAGTCTGCTACAAGAATTAGATAGGTGCGAACCTTGAGGTTGTGAAGTGTATGCATCACCAAACGAGTTATCAGCAACTCGTGGCTTGTGGTATTTGTTGTGGCCCTCTCACGTCGTACCAACGCGGTTTAGGACACACGCCTAAACCTAGTTCAGCCAATGTTATTTTCAGCCATTGCTCATGCATTATAAACAGAGACAAATATAAACAACATGTCAGGACAAATTCACAAATTCCACAAAATCAAGCAAATTTTTGCCTGAGTCCAATCCGTAGATGTATCTCCAAAAACAATGCAGTCCAAATCTGGAGAAACATCTCCGGACAAACCTGTGATTGTCTTAGCCATGGAAGATACCCCATTTCCGCCCTAACAGTCCCAAAATAACTCAATGCATGTTATTCTAGCCTACTAAAACCGTTTACACTACTATATAATGTCCCTAAAACAACTAATGTAGCTTAAATAACTAACTACAAATCAAAACATAAAAATGGGTAAATTTTTCAAAACTTACCAAATCAAATTGAATGTATGAGTTATGAGATTCTGGAAAGGAGGAGTTAGATCTCCAATGGTAGTTTTTTTTTTTCTTCTATAAAGAGAAGCTTGAATGAGACAGAGAACTCAAAAGCCTGAAAGGAGGAATTTAACCTTTTTTGTGTGCATAAAATGAACAATAAGGAAGTGAGAACAATAGTCTAGAGTAGGATATGAAACAAAAGCGTCAGGAGATGCATCTTCATACCACCCACTAACTTTTGAATAATTGGTATTTACGGAGATGCATCTTTAGACACACTTTTTACGTATATGGAGATGCATCTCCAAATTAATTTTTTGGCACAATGGAGGTGTCTATTCAATTAAATATGATAAATGGTTAAAATAGGTGCGTCAGAAAATATGGTTAAAGTAGGTGTGTCTAGAAGTGCATCTCCGGACTTTAGGGATAGTATGGACTTCTCATGGTGGTGTGGGATAACACATAAGGGTGAAAAGAGAAATCCCATGGGATAAATCCATTAGGGTTTGGATTATTTGAATTTCCAACCAATCTAAATGCGATCAATCTCATTCGATGCTACCACTTTTCCACTCTTCATCAGTAGAAGTGTTACTTGTACAGTCTTTTCACTATTCAGTACCACCATACTTGTCGAATATTTTCTTAGATGTATTCGTCTCATGTTAATTCTTATCTCTAGCTTTAGGTCTTAACCTAGTGGTACTTTGAAGCTCTTCTATGGTATTCGTCACCATGTTCATAAGACGTTTGTAATTAGTGAGAATAGTGAGACTATCAACTTTCATACGAGTAGTAACGTGAAGAGAAAAGAGGAAAACTTGGCCCTCAGCTACGAGGGGATTGAGGAACGCATTAGTCTTCCAAGTAGCTTCAACAAGGTAATCCCCTATTTTCGTTTTAAACATAGCTCTGAGGTTCCACTTTACACTTCAGCCATATTCATATCCATATTTATCACAATATCATCCATTTTCCAATGATTATTTATGTCTTCCTTATTCTTTTGCATGTTTGTGTGAATCTCACCTATGGTTTTCCGGCATCTGGTCTTCTGAGTTAAGCCGCTTCTATTGCGGCTGGTCTTGTTATTGTCCCTTACTGGATCACGATGCTGATTGTAGTTCTTCTTATTTTCATGGGCATGAAGGGATAATTATATGATTATACTTGTGGTTCTGCTCCATATCTTCACCTAAGGTCAAGGAATCGTTATACGCATCCTGGATCTTCACCTTCTTGAATTGAGTATCGAAAGTAATATCAATTATGAATCTTCTTTTGGCTTTCTTGTCCTGGGTATGGTTGTTATTCTTATTCTTAACTCTATCTCTTATTCTGATAAAGGTATTCCATGTCCTAGAATCTCTGTTGGAAGGACTTTTATTGGGTTGACTGTGATTCCAAGTATCTATCTTCTTGGAAGTCTCTCCTTTGTTCCATAAGATATACTTCTTTTTAGCTTGATTAACTTTAGGATTCTGAGTTTGCCTAACACCTTTACTCTTCATCTGTTGGACCACATGCTCGATTTTATTATGAATCATTATCCTTGGGTTATGCTCAGTGATCTGGCCCACATTATATAGCTCTAGGTACTTTCCTCTTATCATATTGATCTTATCCTTACCCTTATCATTGTTGGTATCTAGGTTATGCTTCTTATCTATATTCTTGGTTTGATTCATGCTCATGTATTGTTGACTCAAAGGGTTCTGGATATACTTCTGGCTATGCTGATTATTGGTAGGGTTGGTGCTGATTTGCTTCCTGTTTTGATGCTAATTAAGGATATCCAGGTGATTAACCATTTTGTGTCTTTCATTGTTTGCCAAGGTGGGTTACTCAGAACTAGCAGGTTTGTGACGCTTGTTGTAAGTTCTTTGGTCATCTTTAGTATTGCCTCGAAGGCTATTATGACTACTGTTTCAGTGATGATTGTTGTTGGTTTTCATGGTATCCTTTCTAGCTTATTTTTCTTGCATTAAGGAAGTATTAGCGTACCAAATGCTATCTTGTATAGGAGTACTTATGAAATCATAGATAGATATATTTCTAGCCCACCAGATGCTATTGAGAATGGACATAACCTTCTTGATAGTATCTTCCTCTTCATTGTTTAACATATCCCACAACCAATCTAGGAATTTGGTATTTGGACTGTTATTGAAGTTTATGTTATGGCCAGACCCAAACCATATATTGTTAGCCCAATCACAAATTTTAAAAGCATGATCCAAAGTTTGCCATATTGTAAGGCATCTAGGGTAGAATAAAGGGCATTCTATGCCTCTCTTGCTAAGCTTCATTCTAGTAGGGTCCCCTGCCTAATAAAGGGCACCCTTCCTAATACCTCTAGTGGGGAACATGGTTTTAGAGACATTATTGTTTATAAGAGTAGAAAACGTAATCGAAGCAACACATTTCTTAATAGTGTTGGTAATTTTATTAGATAAGCCCATAGATTAAAGAGTAAAGTGGAAAAAGGTCATTCCAGTCTGTCATAGGCCTTGACCATGTCAAGTTTTAGCCCGTATACTATTTGGTGTTGCTCTTACTATTCCTATGGATGTAAAAAGACTCACAGGACAAAATGATGTTATCAATCATGTTGTTTCCTTTGGATTGACTGCATTTTTTAAAACAACAACATGGAAAAAGTGTTTAAGATTAATCTAGCTTGATTTAGTTGTATGGAGATGAAGAAGAGACATATGTTTGACGCGATGACACAACATGTTTGAATGACACCTGGGCCTTGCGCAACAGGTCATTGCTATTGCGTTTTAAAAGAATTTTTGGTTAAAGATTGGATCAGATATTATTGCTATTTGGTTTAGCAATATGATTAAGTGATTTGTTTAAACAACATAAGGATTCTCATATTTAGGGGGATTCCTAAATAGAAAGTCATTGGGTAGTGTTAGAAAGAGGCATTGAAAAACATGAATTTTGTTGTTGCTTGTGAGACTAATTGTACTAAGCTATTAATAGTGAATTTCCTTTCTTGGATTGGAAGCCAACCCTCTAGATGTAGGTGATGTTTCATCAAACTGAGTTACCAATTGGTGTGCTCTTTATTGCTTTTTTGCTTTGTCAACTACACAATTACTTGTTCTTTACCATATTTTGAACCAATTTGCATTTGCATTCATATTTGAGTCCCATTCATAAACAAACATTACAATTAAATTTAATTTGTTTTTACATCATACCATAAACCAATTTTCATTCAAATCATAAACTATGCATATTTTAATTTTTAATAAAGTCCATAAAAAATCAAGTTTATTTCCTTTACATATCATCATACAATATCATCATCTTAATATCATATTACAATTCATGCTTTCATTTCCATGATCAGTGTCTCATCATTAAGCCATCATACCATGCTCCATTACCATGTTTGTTGGACCTACAAAACCACGTTTCATCATAAAAACTCAATATGACATGAACATAAGAATACTAACATGATAATCAAGCATTAAGGTGATAAAACTCAGCAGTAAATGACCACTAATTCATGCCATAACATGCATACATGCATCAAAGTTCAACTTGAGACCACATGGTTTTCATAAACCAAAACCACTTCCAAAACTACTCCAAACAAACACAAAAACATGATCAACTTGCAATCTCATTTCAGTAGAAAATTAACTTTAACAAACACACAAATGCAATACTAACCCTTGATTAACCATTTTTCCCCCCACATGAATCACTAATTGATGCAATCTTAATCATTCTTCATTTTCATTTTTCACATTCTAACTCCCTCCAAAACTACCCCCACATTTCACACGAATTTGAATTCATTCACATTCATCTTAGCTTATTTAAACAACACCATATCACCAACCAAAGGTGAAAAATAAAGATCAAAGGTTTAGTTCGATTTTAAACTCAATTTTTAAAGTTTTTCGGATCTTGAATTTGAGCTTGGATCTGACTAGAGGAAGTTTACAAGGAGGCCAAATTTGTAAAGAAAAATGGAAAACTCACATCGTCGGAGCTTCGTCAGAGTCTCGCCGGAATCCAGGTTTTTTGCCGGAAAACTCATATGTGATCTTCGCATTCTTTACGTAATTTCGCATGGATAAGCATTTATTTTTACTTTTTACTTGATTTCTTGACATAAACTTTTTGCTACACTTATTATGTTTCATATCCTTTAATTATTTGTTCAAAATAGTTTGAAATGTGAATTTTTAAAAAATTGGTGTTCTTGAGCATTCCACTATAAACGATTAATTTTTGAAAATTTTAGTTGTTGTTTGTTGATATTTTAGCATGCTATTGTATTCGTGAAATTGAGTAGATGAGTTTTCATTATTCATTTATATGATTTTGTGAAATTTTAAAACAATTAGATGTAGAACAAATCGACTAGAAATGTGTTTTTAAAAATTGTTCTCATTACGACATATGCAATGTTCCTGCATTTCCAACGTGATACGATTGCTAATCCATAGTGGTTCTTTGGAAGGTAGGAAGAAGTTATGTGGGACCACGCGGCCCACCATTTTTTTTCTTTTATTTTCTTTTATTACTCTTTCTTTATTATTTCTCTTTTGTTTTTATGTAATTAATTGATTAAATTAATTGATTAATTTTGTTAATTGATTCTTTTAATTAATTTGAATAATTAATTAATTTTATTAATTAATTTTTAATTAATTTGATTAAGTGATTGAATTTATTTTAATTAATTTTGTTGATTGATTTTTAATTAACTTAGTTAATTGATTATTTTTTTAATTGATTAATTTTGTTAATTGATTAAATTTATTTTAATTGATTAATTCTGTTAATTTATTTTTAATTATCTTGATTAATTGATTAATTTTATTTTAGTTGATTAAGTCCTTGTTGAGAAAGGCAAATCACTCTGGAAGGGTGGACTGGAGTAGTTGTTTAACGAACCAGAATAAAAATAATTGTGTGATTATTTTCAAGTATTAATTTTCCATACTTATTCAATCCCCCCCTTTCTAAGTATTATCTCACCTTCATACATTTCTACCTAAACTAAAGGATGAGGTCTGAAAAAGAAAATGAAATGACTCGGCAAAGCATCGCACTTTATGCCTACGTATTCCCGTCTGGAACGAGAAATCAGAGTCAATGTAGTTTTCCTAACTACGGATGAAGGTGGGGAAGGTTGCTCGCTAGGATATCGCATCCTATGCCTACGTACTTCCACACAGCATGGAAGATCAGAGCAAACGTAGTTCGGGCTACGCACGACACAAGTTGTTCAAGTGTCTTTTATGAAAAATCTCACCTTAAGCAAGGGTTTTCTTATTGCAAAAAGGTTGATGTTTGTTCAAATCTTTTGACGGAAGAAATGAATTAATCTCTGTTATAACCTTTATTAATGTTTTTCTGTTGTTTGAAGAAAGAAGAGATGACACTCTACAAATCTTAGGGTTAAAAAAGGGATAAAAATCTACCCTAATGTTATCATGCATGGGTTAACTCCTAATGTTTATCATGCTCCTCTCTTGCACAGAGAGAAACAAAGCTCCTAAGGGAATAGACGGAAACAGAAACAACAGATATATACAATAAAGCAGTAAAATGCATGGATGCAACAATACAAGCGAGACAAGGGAGTCCCACTCAACCTCGAACCTAGAAAACAATAGGCAAAAGTGAACAGGATTCACTTTCAACCCAACAAGTTAAACAACAAACAATACAGTCCGGGGAATTCACACAATACATCAAGAAATGAAACAGCTAAAACTAAACAGCAAAGCAGTCTTCATCAGTATCTGGCTTCATCTTCAGGCTTCAAGTAGACATCAGTCTTCTATCTTTAGTCCCCCAATGGATTTTCTTCAAGTCCTAACCTCCAAGCTGAGGAATCAATCACAAGAGTGAACTGGGTGTGAAGCGATTAGTTGACCACCAAGGGTGGCAAACATACTGCTATCAACACAAAGAATATTTCTCTCAAGAGTTCTATCCCTTAGACATTAGCACCAAGCCTTCCAAAGGAAGGGGGTGAGTGTCTTAGAGAGACTCTGCATCACAGAGAAGGATGGAGGAAATCAAGACCTTCCATGTTTGAGAATCAAGTTGTCTACTCTAGGGCTCTGCCTAACTCCTAGATCCTACAAACTTCAACAGCTACCAGCAAGAGATACTCCTCATCAACTCTGGAAGTTGGTCTTCAGTCTCTGATCTTCAAATGGGCTTCATCATCACAAGCTTCAGCTCTCCCCAAATCCCAAACAAACCCCATACCCCACACACAGACAAAACACAACCCTAAAGAGGGCACATCACACAATCAATCAATATAAGCAATATACCAATAGCAGTAGGGGAATCTTAATATTTTCTAAGGGATCTATCCTATACCCATAACCCCTATAGTCCCATACCCCAAAAATCAAATGAAAATTCCTAAAAGAATTAATCTACTTCACCTATGCTCCTTTAAAACCCTAATTTCATCACTCTAATCTCACCTAATCAAATCACCTAAAAATTTAATCCTAAAAATATGAACTAAATCCTATATACTAGTTGAAGTCCTAAACTAATCAACCTAAAAAGAAAGGAATAAAAATGCTAAAGCATCTATTCAAACTAAAATCACCAAATTTGAGCACTAAACTAAACTCATTAAAATGCTATTTACAAGAAAAATGCATGAAAAATATTAAAACAAAATAAAATGCCACTTTTATTATTTAATATTTTTCTAGACAGGATTATTGACCTAGATAAAAAAGAACCAATTAAAACAAGCTATTTTCCATTTTTTTATGATTTTTTAAAGGTGAGAAAAATATTAAAGAAAATAAAAACACAAAATATGAAATAAAGGGGAGGGGGTCTGAATAGCAGCTTCGCCCAGTTATAATTGCAGATGGGCCATGATGAGGGGGGCGCGAATATCAATTGCACTAAGGCCCAGCACGCTTCAGAAAACAATTGAAAAATAGAAGAAAAAATAATAAAACCTCGGTTCAAATAGCAGCTGAAACAAGTTCATTCCATTGGGCCTATCAAAGAGGGGGTGGGGATAGGAATATGGATCCAAGCCCAGAGGTGCGTTTTAAGTGAAACGCATCGTTTCACGCTGAGTCTTTCCCTCCGTTTTCTTTTTCAAATCCCAGCCACACGATCAGATGAAAATGTCAAACATGGGAACCAATCCAACGGTGCATGGCCATCGTCCCCAATCAACCTAGGGTTTCAGAAATTCCCAGCTTCCATGCAACCATGTTCAAGCTCTTCGCTCTCTCTCCACAGGCCATGAAATCAAAACTTATAAAGAGCAAAGTTGCTCCATTCTTTCCCCTGAACACGATGGTACCCTCAGTTTTGACTGAAACCAATTCCATAATAAAACCCGATAGGTGGAACCTCATGGAATACCAACTGCACTCATCAATGGAGCCTCACAATCCTTCAATCTAACTATCCTATCTTGTTCATCATGCCACATTGATCTCAGCAAGCCATTATATGATCATTAACACTCATTATATAACCTATTCTCGACCATCAAAGTCAATAAACCCTGCCATGGAACCTCATAGAATTCTCTCTATTTCTCAGAAATCAATCACCTATGGTCTCTAAGCATGATTACCCTAGCCATTCCATCTAATACTGCCTAGATAAAGAGATGTAGATTGAAATGCATACCTTGAAATTTGATGAAACAGTTGTGAATCTTTGCACTAGAGACCTTGGCAATCCTCTCAAATGATCCTTAGAGTATGGTGAGCTTTCTGTTTGCAACAATTAGGATGATGAGTGCTTGGATTCTTGGCTGCAACTCTGGTGCACAATTTTGAATCTTGGATAACAACTCCTTAAACCTCCATTGATGGACCTTGCATCATGCTCATTCACCCTCACAATATACCAAAGATTGGAAATGAAGAACTCTATTGAACAGAAATGGAAGATTATGATAATTCTCTCACTTTCTTACAATGGAAGCAACCATGAAATTCTCTCTCTTCTCTCCCCCTTTTCACCAACCCCTTGCACCAATGATTCACTCTCAATATATAGATGATGATGGACAGATCTAGAAGGTTTTAGAATGATCTTAGAGGATTCTAGAAAGTGGTGGAAAGTCATGGAAGTTCTCATGCCATGATACTTTGAATCATCTCATATCTCATGCATACACCCTTTCATATTTGTGTCAAAATCTCCCCTCATGAGTTATTGACATGGTATGTGTGAAAAAACCAATCTCCTTGCCTTGAAATTTCACTTATGCCAAGTTTTCCATACTTGCCTTATTATGCAAGTAACAAAAATACAAAGCAAGTCCAAAATTTAACCCCTAACTCAAAAAAGTGGATGAACCAATGTCTCTAAAATGATGTTTGGAATCAATTTGGTATATTGGATGACCCATTTTGGATTTGTAGATCTCTCAAACCAATTTTTTATTTCAACTTTTTCAACTTATATGCCCTTTTTAGGTCATTTTTCACCAACTTTGGTCAAGTCTCATTCTATGCATTTCCAAACTTCCATGACTTCCTTTCTAGACTTAAAATGGCATTTTGAGCAACTTTGATGTTGTGAAGTTTTTCATTTGAAGCATCCTTGTATGCGTTTTAGGCATATGCTAAGAATGACCTATAATCCTCAGATGACCAAAATACCCTTTGCTTGCCAAGACCATAAGTAGAGTTCCACAAATCATATGAAGGCCTACCATACCATTATAGAAAGCTAAGACAATAAGGAACAACTCTTATGTTGGCCAAGAATCCATTTGAAATATCCTTGAAGGTCAAAAGTTGCTTGGAAGACAAACAACTTTCACAGACAAATTTCAGTGCCCTCAGATGACCTGTAACTTGCAAGAGCCATAACTTGAGTTCTATAAATCATCTTGATGACTTCCACCACTCAAATTAAATCTATGAAAATAATATACAAGTTTCATGTGGACCAAGAATTCATATGAAGCTTGCATCTTGAGTTACACTGCTTGGAAGTTTGACCTAAATCAGAGGATTTTACACTGAAGCCCTAATTTAGTAACTCCAGTTCTCCTTGACTCCTCTTGATTTTTCTTTAGCACAAAATCATATCCATATCCATATAGCAAATAATGAATCCCACATTCTTCCAATGATTCTTGATGCCTTTCAAAACACTTCTTTGACCTAGGATTGACCTAGTGTTGACCCTAGTTGACTGACTTCAACTGAGGCCCTTGCAATCATCCCAATGACTTGGTTACTCCTCAAAAATGATCACATAGGCTCTTCATAACATCCATACACACCTCATGCTCTTGGCTCATAGCTCCCACTTCCTCTGATGATCCCCAAACAACCTCAAGATAGGAGAGAATTCACTGATCAACTTGTCAAATCTTCAAAGCTCAAATTCTTCCCTGATGGCCTGAGTAGTCTTGAACATGAATGAAACCCTTGGATAGACCTCTTGAGATAAGAATAGCACTTGATCCCCTTGATTAAGATAGCTTGCTTATGCTATGCAATGCAGATGAATACACTATGTACATGATGACAATGCAAATGACTATGCAATTGAAACATAAACCTAGGTTAGAAAAGGTTGGGCAAATTTTGGGGTGCAACAGCTGCCCCTATTCAAGCGACTTGGACCCGACTGGATGAAGAGCGCGCAGCCTTCAGACAATTCGAGGTACGAGGCGGTTGAATACGAAAGAACCCGGAAATTTGCCAACCGCAACAATAAATTGGGAATACGACTACTGCTTGGGAAAACCCTGGGAACTGGCTTCTGTTGTCACAACAACAACTAACCATCCATCTGTCGATCTGTTTCTGTAAAATAATCTGATATTGTCCGCAGACCACTCCACTCCGAAGAAATGAGTATACACCACACAACGAGAAATTGTTGACATCACTTATCAACCTCTGTTGATCTCACTTATCACCCACTGTTGATCTCACTTATCAACCTCTGTTGATCTCACTTATCAACCTCTGTTGATCTCACTTATCAACCACTGTTGATCTCACTTATCAACCACTGTTGATCTCACTTATCAACCTCTGTTGATCTCACTTATCAACCACTGTTGATCTCACTTATCAACCACTGTTGATCTCACTTATCAACCTCTGTTGATCTCACTTATCAACCTCTGTTGATCTCACTTATCAACCTCTATTGATCTCACTTATCAACCTCTGTTGATCTCACTTATCAACCAAGCACACGCTAACCAGCGGGAGAATACTGACTTCACTCGTCATGTTGACTTCACTGATCAACCTTTCGTATCGCGAAGAAACGAGCGAACGCTTAACCAAGCGAGAAAATGTTCGAAGACACGAACAACCGACTCTGCGGGGAAATGAGAAACTTAACCAAGAAACTCTGAGGTGACACTTCTGACGACTGCTGTCAAACACCTGCTGGGGACTTAACCAAGCAACCCATTGATGACCGCCTTGGCGAGAATAACCTTGTTGAAAAATACGAGGAATTTAACCAAACCACTCCTGTAGCAAGCTCCCTGCTGGAGACTATGAGGGACTTAACCAAGCGACTCATTGAAGTAACACCCTGCTGGAGATCATAACTTTGTTGGGGAAATTGCGGGTAACCACCCGAAAATCTGTATTACTGTCTTATAATACTGACTCCACAACATCCTGAGAAAAGCTCAGCTGGGGAATACAAGTAACTTAACCAAGCGACTTGTCAAAGAATACCCTGCCGGGGACTACGAGGAACTTGACCAAGCATCTCGTTGAAGATCACCCCGCTGGGGATTATATCTCTACTGAGGTAACTGCGGGTAACCACCCAAAATCTGCATTATGCTATCTCCACAGCACTCTGAGAAAGGACTCGGCTGAGGGGAAAGAGGAATGCTTGACCAAGCAACTCTGCTAGGGGAATATGCCATAACGAACATGATCACTGCGTATCTGGCACCACAAACCTCTGTGACAAGGTGAACACGATCACTGCGTATCCTACACCACCACCCTCTTGACAGGAGGGAACACGATCCCTGCGCGTCTTGATGCTGTAAACAAAAATCACGTAATGGGACCAACATGACGAACACGATCACTGCGTGCTGCGTTACAACCACATCGACCATAAATCCAACCGGATGAGATAAACACGATCACTGCGTGCCAGACGGAATAAATCCACATAGAGGAGACAGACACGTTCACTGCGTACTTCAACCACCAATATGATAAACACGATCACTGCGTGTGCTGTAATAGGACGAATACGATCACTGCGCATCTCGACCAGCAAAACCACCTGATACAATAGCCACGATCACTGTGCGCTCCGCATCACAAGTTCCCATGGTACTATCAGCATGATCACTGCATGCTGTACGAATACGATCACTGCGTATCTTGAACACGATCACTGCGTGTTTGAACACGATCACTGCGTGTCAACCCATAATCACTGTAGAACGGACGAATACGATCAATGCATATATCGACCAACAAAATCACATGATATGGTAAACACGATCACTGCGTGTCCTGCTCAATAAAACCCCGAAATGATACCAACACGATCACTGCGTGCCTTACAAAATAATCTTCTTAGATCGGGACGAACACGATCACTGCGTTATTCGACCATAGATATACGTACCAAGATCAACACGGTCACTGCGTGCCCTACAACATGAACCCCAGAGATGGTACAAATACGATCACCACAAATCAACATCTCAAAATCCACACGATCACTGCGTGCCTGACAACATGAACCCCATAGCTGGTACAAAATACGATCACTGCATACCTTGACCACAAATTAACATCTTCCTGAAACCACGATTTCACTTATCGGCAAGGAACAACATATCTGAAACTGAAGAGGTAACCACCTGGCTTATGTTTCAACAATGCAACGTTTGATAATGACGTAATGCTTCTATACAGCATGGAGATGCTACATACTCGGGTCAAATGCAAATGCTCATGATGCATGTTTATGCACAGAGTTGCTTCAGCAAAATAAATGCTGGAGACACACTGGATCCGCTGGGGATGACCGGAATACCACCGATACGCTTCCAACAAAATAAATGTTGGAAAGATGAACTAACTCCGCTGGGGATAACCATCCTGCTAGGAAAGTAGCTCACGAACTCAAAGACTCCAAAATCTGCTGAGGACGATCCTCCTGACGAGGAAGAGTGACTTGCTGGGGAAAGAAAGGACAACCGTGCTCGGGAAAACTCCTTTCAGCAGCTTCAACCACTCGATCACACTCTGTGGGAACCTCTCCTGCTATCACTGAGCTGGGGAAATCATCCCGCTATCACTGAGCTGGGTATTGAACTATACATTCTGATTTGCACTGCATAAGAGCTCTCTGGGGAGTTAATCATATCCATCCCGACCTTCACTGGGGAAGAACTCTGCTCTGCTTGATAAGCTGATTCTGATCAATCTTTTCCTTTGACGCAATCTCCACTCTCCTGGGGAGACAACATTCGATTTTGCCTGGGGCGACTTCACTGGTGAAGACACGACATTCATCCTCTGGCGAGGGTACCAGCTTGCCATGGACTCTGGCGGGGAACTTTACAAACCTTTGAATACCTGCAAAAATCAACAAGCAAACACAAGGCAATCTATGCAACAAGAAACATCTTGATAATCACCCACGACAACCATTCAGGTAATTTTTGGTTTTAACAATCATAGGCCGAGGCCCGCCGGTTTACATACATGTAAGTTTATCAAAAACATCGGCATTTTTTACAAACAAAACTGTAAAAATTAAAACCAAAGTCATACGCTACACTGAATAAACACTTTATTGATAACGGCCTGAGAATAGGCAAGATTTGTACATCAGATGCAACTCCTGAAAAGAGGTAGTCACACATACACAAAATGCAGAAGTATACAAATATACAGAATAAAATTTGTACACATGTCGGCAACGTGTTACAGACGAACACCATGAACCGATCCTCCTATGACTCGTCGGCCTCTGACGCTTTCCCGATATCTGTCTTCGGAAGAAATTGCTTTGGATAGTTGACCCCCAGATGCTCCCAACCGCTAACAATCAAACTCGGACCGCAGTCATTTTCTTCTTAAATCCCTAACTTTTGTGTGAATCGCCCTTTGCGGGTTTTCGATTCACCGGGATACCCTTTTTTGCCGAAGCCGCCCAGTGTAGGTTTTCGACTTCGCGGGTGTACATTTTTTCATTTTTATCCCTAACTTTTGCCCGAACCTTTTTATTCTGTTTTTGGTTCGCCAGGATGCCCCATTTTTGCCTGGACTCTCTTTTTACTGTCCAGCGGGTCAATTTTAAGCAAAGTATTTTTTAACTGCGTCCGAGTTCACAGGGGACGAAAAGTCTTCACCATCCATGGTGGATAACAATAAGGCTCCTCCGGAGAAGACCTTTCTCACGATGTATGGACCTTCGTAATTGGGAGTCCATTTGCCCCTGTGATCTGATTGCGGCGGAAGAATCTTTTTCAGCACAAGATCACCCGTCTGAAAGCTTCGAGGTCGAACCTTCTTGTCGAACGCTTTCTTCATCCGACTCTGATACAGCCTACCATGCGCAATGGATGACAGTCTTTTCTCATCTATCAAGCTCAGCTAATTCAATCTGCTTTTCACCCATTCTGCCTCGTCCAACTTAACATCCAGCAAAACCCTCAAAGATGGTATCTCAACCTCCAAAGGCAGGACAACCTCCATGCCATATACTAGTGAGAACGGTGTTGCCCCGGTTGATGTACGCACTGTAGTACGATAACCGTGCAAAGCGAATGGCAACATCTCATGCCAATCCTTATACGTTACCACCATCTTCTGAACAATTTTCTTTATGTTCTTGTTGGCCGCTTCAACAGCGCCATTCATCTTGGGTCTGTAGGGAGATGAATTATGATGCTCGATCTTGAAATCCCGACACAGATCTCTCATCATCTTGCTGTTCAAATTCGAACCATTATCAGTAATGATTCGCTCAGGAATACCGTATCTGCAGATTATATCCTTCTTGATAAATCTGGCCACCACCTGCTTCGTCACATTGGCGTAAGATGCTGCTTCCACCCACTTGGTGAAGTAATCGATCGCAACCAGAATGAAGCGATGCCCATTAGAAGCAGTAGGCTCAATCTTGCCGATCATATCAATTCCCCACATGGAGAAAGGCCACGGTGACGCCGTAACATTCAGTGGACTGGGTGGCACATGGATCTTATCAGCATAGATCTGGCACTTGTGACACCGCTTGGCAAACTTGAAACAGTCAGTTTCCATCGTCAACCAGTAATACCCTGCTCGCAACAACTTTCGGGTCATAGCATGCCCACCAGCATGTGTGCCAAAAGTTCCTTCATGGATCTCTTTCATGAGTAAGTTGGCTTCCTTCTCGTCCACACACCGGAGGAGTACCGAATCGTGGTTCCTTCTATACAAAACGCCGTCGGGATCCAGATAGAAGTTGCCTGCTAATCTCCTTAGAGTCTTCTGATCACGACTGGATGCCCCAGCCGGATATTCCTTATTCTTCAGGAAATTCTGTATATCGAAATACCACGGTTTACCGTCAGATGCTTCATCGATTGCAAACACAAAGGCCGGCCTATCGAGGCGAGAGATGACAATGCTGGGAGCCTCATTCCAGCGGTTGACTTTATACATCGAGGATAACGTTGCAAGGGCGTCCGCCATTTGATTCTCCGCCCGAGGTACATGATGAAACTCCACCCTATCAAAGAAAGGTAGCAACCTTCTCGCATAATTCATGTACGGTACCAGATTAGGTTGGCGCATATCCCATTCTCCCTTAATCTGATTCACAACCAAAGCTGAATCCCCATATACATCCAGATTCTTAATCCTCATATCAATAGCCTCCTCTAACCCCATAATGCAAGCTTCATACTTGGCTTCATTATTCGTCACTGAAAAAGTCAATCTGGCCGTGAACGGGATGTGCGACCCGTGGGGAGTTGTAATGATTGCCCCGATCCCGCTACCGTACATATTGACAGCCCCATCAAAAATCATTTGCCACTGGGAACTCCGCTCAGGCCCTTCACTAGGCAACGACTCATCACAATCTTTAGCCTTCAAGTACATTATGTCCTCATCAGGAAACTCAAACTTCATAGGCTGATAATCCTCAATTGGCTGTTCGGCGAGATATTCAGACAGAACACTTCCCTTAATGGCTTTCTGGGAAACATACTGGATGTCGTATTCTGTCAATACCATCTGCCATCTAGCAATCCTTCCAGAGAGCGCCTGCTTCTCAAACACATATTTGATCGGATCCATCTTCGATATCAGCATGGTTGTATGATTTAGCATGTACTGTCTCAGACGTTTGGCAGCCCACGCCAATGCACAACACGTCTTTTCGAGCATAGAGTATCGAGATTCACAGTCCGTGAACTTTTTACTCAAGTAGTAAATTGCATGCTCTTTCCGCCCTGTCTCGTCATGTTGACCGAGAACACAACCCATACTGTTCTCCAGAACCGTCAGATACATAATCAGTGGTCGTCCCGCTACTGGGGGTATCAACACCGGAGGCTCCTGCAAGTATTCTTTTATCTTTTCAAATGCCCTTTGGCAAGTGTCGTTCCAGACCACCACTTGATCTTTCTTTAACAGCTTAAATAATGGTTCACACGTGGTCGTTAGGTGAGAGATGAACCTAGCAATGTAATTCAACCTCCCTAAGAATCCACGGACTTCTTTTTCGGTTCTTGGTGCTGGCATTTCTTGTATTGCCTTTATTTTTGCAGGATCGACCTCGATTCCTTTCTTGCTTACAATGAACCCCAGTAGCTTCCCGGATCTCACTCCGAAGGTACATTTATTTGGGTTCAGCCTCAGCCTGAATTTCCTCAGCCTCTTGAACAACTTCAACAGATTAACCAGATGTTCTTCCTCTATTTGGGACTTGGCTATCATGTCATCGACATACACCTCAATCTCTCTGTGCATTATATCGTGAAAAAGCGTTGTCATAGCCCGCTGATACGTTGCCCCAGCGTTCTTCAAACCAAAGGGCATCACCTTGTAACAGAAGGTCCCCCACGGGGTGATAAATGTCGTCTTTTCCATATCCTCCGGAGCCATTTTGATCTGGTTGTACCCCGAAAATCCATCCATGAAGGAGAATACTGAAAACTGAGCCGTGTTGTCAACTAACACGTCAATATGCGGCAGCGGGAAATCGTCTTTCGGGCTCGCTTTATTCAGATCCCTATAATCAACACACATCCGAACCTTGCCATCTTTCTTTGGCACAGGCACAATATTAGCGACCCAAGTGGCATAAGTGGTAACAGCCAGGAATCCAGCATCCCATTGCTTCTGCACTTCTTCCTTTATCTTTACAGCCATGTCAGGACGAGTCCTTCTGAGTTTCTGCTTCACGGGCGGGCAATCTTCCTTCAACGGCAGACGATGAACAACCATATCAGTGTCCAAACCTGGCATATCCTCATAGGACCAGGCAAATATATCACTGTATTCACGCAGCATCTCAATAAGCTCTTGCTTGATATCCTCTTGCAATGCGGCCCCTATACTGATATTCCTGACGCATTCCTCAGACCCTAAGTTGACAATATCAATCTCTTCCTGGTGAGGCAGAATGACTCTCTCTTCTTGCTTCAATAACCGACTAAGCTCTTCTGGTAAGTCACTATCCTCCACAATCTCCTCCTCAGCTTGGAAGATCGGATGCTCGAAGTCTAAACGAGTCATAGGAAGTTTTTGGTCGGTGTCATCTGAAAATTCATGAATCCTGCGAGGGAAACGGTTAAGTGCTTCAAAATGATGTGCCAGCAAAATGCATAACCACGCTGCCATTTTATTGAAAAATAAAATAAAACAGAAAGAAAAGGATCACAACATTTGAATGTAAAAAACGCCGTCATTTATTAATCATGCAAACATACAGGTAAACAGTTAGGCCCTAAGACAAGATCATCGATGCCCGGGCAAGGCATGTGATCATACAATGATTGAAAAACAATGCATTACTGTTTGGTGACTTGGATGACGTCCTGGATGGACCAGTTGCATAGGCTTTGCCCTGGCGTGCTGGGCCGAATCCATGAGTCCATATTGCAATCGCTATCCACTTCCTCCGTATCAGACACGACATTAATTCTCTCGAAGCTGACTCCTCCGGGCGTGAACACAACAGGTCCCTTGAACTTAGGCGCACTATGCGAGGAAGATGGGCGGTACCCCAAGCCATACTTGTCTTGCTTCATTGGGATGTCCAGAACCTGACCCCACTTCTGAGTCTCTCCTGCTTGTACCAACGCCTTGGCTTCTTTATATGAGGAGACGACCACCTCTAGCCCTTCACTCTTTACCGGAGCTTCTTCTTTAACTTTCACCTCCTCGAACGCCTGACACAGCGTCTCATGAATCTCTCCGTCTACCTCCACATACTTAAAGGAAGATAAATGACTGACTAAGATATCCTCTTCGCCACATACCATCACAATACTCCCCTCAACCATATATTTCAGCTTCTGATGGAGCGTAGAAGTTACTGCCCCAGCGGCGTGAATCCAAGGTCTCCCGATCAAACAGCTATATGCAGGCTGAATATCCATGATGTAAAACATTGTATCAAACACCTCTGGACCTACCTGAATAGGTAACGTTATCGACCCGAATACTGACCTCCTGGTTCCGTCAAAGGCCCTCACTACCAAATCACTAGGTGTGCACAACAAACCACGGGTATCTAATTTCAGCAGAGCTTTCTTTGGTAACACATTCAACGAGGACCCAGTGTCTACCAGTACATGGGATAACACAGTGCCCCGGCATTCAATAGAGATGTGCAAAGCATTGTTATGATCACGCCCTCGAGGCGTTAAGTCAAAATCCGTGAATCCCAGCCCATGCCCAGCGTTAACATGTGCTATAACTCCCTCCAGTTGATTAACTGAAATCTCTTGCGGCACGAAGGATGTCTCAAGTACCTTCAACAGGGCATTTCTATGCGCCTCAGAACACAACAGTAGCGATAATATGGAGATCTTTGACGGGGTCTGCTGCAGGTGATCTACAATCTTGTAATCACTTTTGCGGATTAACCTCATGAATTCTTCCACATCTTTGGCTATCGGCTCTTTCTCTTTACCCCCCGAAGATTCCCCTTCGACAACTTTGCTCTTACCTCTGGCCAGCCTCTCTGCTTCAACCTCAGGTGAAGTAAAAATTCTCCCGCTCCGGGTTATACCACCCGCTCCCACTATATTATCCACAGATCCTGCCGGCGAATCATTCAAGTCAATCTTTTCCCCATTGAAATACACCTCAGCACCATAACTCCACAGGACTGCCTTTGTGCTTTCAAACGGGACTGGCTTAGTGTTGGTAATAGTAATGGTCGGCCTTTTCGATGATGCCGCAATCGTCACTGATTTGAACGGAATGGTGATGGTAGCAATCTCCCTACGTTCTTTCTCAGGTTCTGACTCAACAGCCTTCTCTCGCCCCGCAACCCTGTCAAACTGTAAAGTCCCTTCATCAATCAAACTTTGAACTCCCCTTTTCAACTTCTCACAGCCTTCAGGTTGAACCAAACAGTCATCACACTCTTCACTGCAACCGGGATAGACTCCTCCTTTCAACAAGCATTGCTTTACGTAACCCAAAGGGGTTTTCAGCTTGCTCACTTCTGAAACTAAGTTCAACTCATCATCTACCATGATTGCATTGGCCCCAGCTGTCATACCCTAAATTTTCCCGCCTGTATAACCTTCATATGTACATCCCGTCCACTCACCATACTCAGAATGTTTAAAGATATGTTGATTTCTTTTTTTTTAATTTTTGGATGTTCTTCTTGCTTAGCATATCACAAAGGTGAATTGAATTTGAACAAAGTTTTATTTTAAGAGGTCAAGACATGGATATGTAACATAGATCGAAGCTCATTTGTTTGTGGCTAAACTTTAGTCGAGCAGGTTTGTTTCTTGATTGAAACCATGATAGGTATGATGTCAAGTGGTATGTGATTGATTTGTCAGTCAGGGTTGAGTTTGATTCAGGTCAGTGGATGTCTGCTTCAAATTATGTGTGCTTCAAGGAAGAGAATCATTTGGAATTAATTCATTGGGTCTAAATGCAAAGTGTTGTCTATATGAGCAAGTCATTATCTTGTGATTGGGCTTTTGTTTCATTGTGAAGAATTGTCCTCATGGATGGTAGTAAAATCATGGTGAACTCATTTTAATTCATGGTCTTGATTTGTAGCAGATTGAAGATAAGCCCAAGCTATTAAAATCTCAAATTTAATCAAATTATGCCATTTCAACAAAGTCCAAAATTGGTCTCTAAGCCACATCATACGTGACCCCCAACCTTTTGGTGATATATTATTTTCCAGGCCAACATGCCACAAGTTTGTACAAATTTATTTATAAAGTGTTTGAATCAAAAAATAATGATAAAAGTCATGGGCCAATTTGCCAAGCCATTATTGTAGTTCAGACAAGGTTACAATCAAAAATCATGAAATCTTGATACATGCTTTTGACGGACATTGAGGCGAAGTCCATGTGCTGGCTTTTGCTGTCCGGTCTCCATTTCGCGGGATGTACGACAACGCTTAACGCATACACCATCCTACATCACAACCATAGTTGCTATCACCTGCAAGTTCATGTCAAACCAGCCATGTGTTAGTGCAAAAATAAACAATGAAGATAGCTGGAGATTTATTTTCATAACAGCACCAGAGAGAAATAAAGAGAGGACCATAACAGAATTACAAAACAGTGAGCAGGTTCACAACAAATCAAAAAATGCTACCCTGCTACAAGTTCTATCAATAGTGGGAACCACATCTTTCCTTCACGTACAATAAGTACATCATCATAGTACATAAGCCCTCTCTAATACACTGAGAATTGGCACCAAAATAACAACACAGGTAGTACAACGTTTTGCTCCACGCCAGACAAAGCTCTGCTACACACCACTACAAAACAAAACAAACACAAAAGGACGACAACAGACCTGTTGTGCCTTGGTGCTAGCCTGCTACAAACCGTACCGGCACCAAACCCACACCAGACAATACAATACCTGCACTGAAAATGATTTGTCACAAAAAGCAAGTTCAGAATCTGCATATGACCAAAAGAAAAGAAAAATGCAATAGACACTCAGGACCTGCACCATCACGCAAGAAAGAACGGGCTCGCTAGAAAACTTAAACAAATTCTGTCTTCCTTCAACTTACAACTGGACTCACCTTATTCTATATATTTCTTTCCTCCAAGATTATTCCTCCATCTTCCTCATCAATTCCCATAACCAACAACAATCATCAAAAACTTCAAACGCAACCCTCACACCATGTTCATCTTCACCATCTTTTTTTCTTCATCTGTGAAAAACTCTAACATTCAAAACAGCCTCTCAAACTTCCATCAAACACACTCCACTCTATCTTCAACCTCCTTTCACCTTCCTCACAGAAACACAACACTTAAAACACCAACACCCTCTAACCGAATCAAACACACAGACCCTTTAAACCATTTTCGACAACTACATCCTTCACCAATGAACAGACTTTCTTCGCAGTTTCCGAATCTCCACCACTATAACACTTCCATAACACTTCCCTCAAACTCATGTGCTCGACACAACATCCATCATCCATCACAGTAATATAAAAATCCATGCCTTGGTCAAACACACTTCAAAGTAACGTTAGCGTTAACTTCAAGTCTCAATTTCAAACCAGTTCAAACCTGCAACAACGAGACATAGTATCAGCAAACCAGCATGTGAACGACAAAAAGGAAATGAGTTTACGAGAAATGTTCGCACAACAACAACTTCTAATGAACAGCTGCAACATCTTGCAATACTCACCAACCAAGTTTCCTGCAAAAACAACATGAACCATCAACACCATACACATCACCTTGCTCGTTTCATAACCAGATGATATTCATCTCACTGCAAAATGAAGACATCCTCACCGTGACATAATCATCATAGCCAAAAGCTACACAAACCCGTGACCTCCATTTCTTCCCGTCAATAGCAAACTCCCACCAGAACCTCCACTTCCGGTGAATCACACATCCCCATCTCACTTTACCATCTCCTTCCTTGCAACCTAAACAGAAACGACATCTTTAAACCTCTATCCATCTCCTTCATTCATCCACTCATAATCTCAAAAAGGAAGAAGATAAGCAACAGAAAGGGGACGAAGCGAGCACCGACAGATTGTCACCGCCGAGCCACCGTGTCTAAATTCGCAGCATAACTCATTTCCAGCTCGAGCTCACAACCAACACTTCAAACCCTCACCAAATCACTATTTCTGAATCTTAATCGACCGTTGCCCTGTCCTTCTCCAACATCAACGACACCTAAAACCCATAAACACTTTCCTCAATTCCAACCGAAAACCTGTTTAAAGCCATTTTCACCCTTTCTGCAACCCATTTCACGTGCCTCTGTGTTCCTCGAAACCAACTCGCTCACCTTCGAAAACCACACACAACCACGTTCCTTTCCCCATCAATCCGCTTCTCTGATTTCTTCAAATCTTCAAACCCTAGACCCCCCAAATTTCCATCGTCTTCCTCCTCGCTTCCACTACCAAAATCAAACCCAACATCACTGATCGAAACTCCCTCCATAAATCTTCAATCAACAATACCCATAACTGAAACCAATTTCGAAATAGTTGAGATTGAGAGGCAAGACGAAAGAAGGGATTGAACTGATTTTGAATCGAACCAGTGAGCAGAAGAGAGTGAGATTGAAACATCTATGTACCTGAAATCGAGCAAATGGTGGTTTTATGTTGCGATAGCTTGCCGCAGTGACGATTGTTGTTTGACTCACGACGACATTGCTCATAGGTTGAAATTTGATTTCAATTTACAAACCCAGTTTATTGTGCTCTGTATTTTAGAATGATAGGATTTTTTTTAGGCGTGTTATTGGAAGTGGGTCTCGTGGCTCATTAACATTAATCAGTTAGTATTCCCCTTTCTTGTTTTTGCCGTGTGAAGTGAGTAGATGGTGGACTTTTTTTTTAAGTCCATATGATTCTACCACCCCATGTTTTCAAACATACCCCTACCAGTTTTGTCATCATTTGTCTATTTTCTTTTAAGCAAAAAACTTGTTTATTTTAGTTGGTATTTAATTTAGGTATAAATCCTTTATTTTTATTTAATCTTCCATTAATTTATTTATAATATATCTTATTTTCAACTTAATGTCTTTTTTTTTGTGTGTGTTGATTTCATTTGGGTCGATAACAAGACCACCTTCGATTCTCTGTCAAATTATTGATGAGAAATGAAGGATCTTAGACCGCTCTCTTTCGTTTTCCATTTTCGATTCATTTTCGACTTTATTTTCATTTCACTTCTTTTGGGTCGATGACGAGACCTCCGTAATTCATTACCAGTCAAATTATTGATAGGTAATGTTGGATCTGAGACCACCCCTTTTTTCTCCTCATTTCTTGTCCCGATTCGATTCATCGACGCTATCAAATCTTCCTAAAATCCATTATCTTTGTATTGAATTAAAAGAGGGGATTAAGTGTAGACTTTCTTCCTCTCCGAGTGTTGGGATGCCCACTGTAGTGAGGGTGGTTCCGACACTCGTCTTTCAATACGAAGACGCTTCCCGTCCATTTTCAAATCTCGTCTCCTTAAAATCATTTCTTTGTGTTGAGCTAAAAGAGGATTGGGTGTAGACCCCTTTTTCTTCGAGCGTAGGGATGCCCACTGTAGTGAGGGTGGTCTCGATGCTCGTCTGTCGACACAAAGGCGCTTCCAACATTTCCTCATAAAACCTCGGTCTCGTACTGAGTATACTTTCAGTAATAAATTGATTTCTCTTTGTATCGGATTAAAGGAGGGGATTAAGTGTAGACTTTCTTCCTCTCCGAGTGTTGGGATGCCCACTGTAGTGAGGGTGGTCTCGACACTCGTCTTTCGATACGAAGACGCAACTTTGTCCACCACCTCAACTTTATCCCGCAACAATTTTCACACCTAAAACCTCGGTCCTGCACCGAGTGCATTTCAAATTATTTTCACAACCAAAAACTTGAATGGTCGTGGAGTGGTTAGGCGTAGGCCTTCTCCTATCCCGAGTGCTGACGTTTACCGTAGGGTTCTCTGTCGCAAAGCACTTACCATTCAAAACCTAAATCATCGTTAATAAGAGAATGAAGTTCTCTCCGCATTGAATTAAAGAGAGAGGATTAAGTGTAGTCTTCTTCCTCTCCGAGTGTTGGGATGCCCACTGTAGTGAGGGTGGTTTCGACGCTCGTCTTTCAATACGAAGACACCTCGTTTACCACACCCTTTCATAACAAAGACTTTGAGATAAGGAATTGGGTACTACCCTTAGGGGTTACTATCCGAGGACCTATCTCGCCCCAAAAACAATCTCAGCCAATCAAACATGATACCTTGCCTCGCATGGCGAAAACCAACCTTTCAAACAGGATATGTTACGTCCGTTCTACCGCAAACAGGTACGCCTAAGTCTCCAACGAGCGAGCAGCAAAACACCTAACTGCTAGAATGCGCACGATAGCATCATCCATAAAAAACATCAACACACCGTAGGCCGAACTACGGCTGCTCTGATTCTTTACTTTTTCAAGTAAAGATACGTAGGCACAAGGGCCACAATCCTTGCCGAGCACTTTCCCCCCAATATCTGTAGTTCCCCGAACTACGTCGACTCTGACTTTCTCATATCAGTTGAGAATACGTAGGCCTAGGACCGCGAAGTCCTACCGAGTCCGTTCTTTCTCCACTACCCTCCGTTACCTCTCTTTCCCCGTTTCTAAACCCTTCTCTCTATCTTGTAGAACACTTTTATAGCATAATATTTAAGCAAATATATTCACACATCGACGAACAAAAGGTTCCCATCGAGTACGATGGATGCGAGGGGTGCTAATACCTTCCCTTCGCATAACCGGCTTCCGAACCCGTTCTTGGTCGCGAGACCATCTTATCCATTTATTTCCTAAGGTTTTCTCGATATTTTCCTTTCCCCTCACGGGATAAATAAAGTTCGGTGGCGACTCTTCTGTCTATCCTTTTCGCCTCCCCGTCGTTGCGCGACGCATTTTTCGAGTAGCGACAGCTGGCGACTCTGCTGGGGATCCCTAGCGAGCCAAGCCTATTTTGTTTATCGTATTTGTGTTTTATTTGCTTTATTTGTTTATGCTTTGGATTCTCTAACCTGTTGGGTTTATTGGATGGTTTGTGAGATAAAGCTTTCTACCCGAGCTTTCAAGTACACACTAAGATAGGAGGTGGGTTCTTTCTGATTTGCGAGACTTAGGACTCGTTGAGTTGGATCGAATTCCACCGCTCAGATGAGACCCCGTTGGAATGATTATGTCTTACGTGTAGTCGTAATGACGTCTTTATTTCTGATGTGGGAGTCCGCGACTCTGAGGACCTTTGTAGAACCTTATTCCAAAGGTTGCTAAGACATGACTCTGTGTTCATCCTTTGAAGGGATTACCGTCTTACGAGTAGTCGTTATGATGGAAAACTTTTGAGGGCTAGTGCATGGGACTTTGTTTAAAAGCTTTTGGGATACCCTCTTATAAACCAATAGATAACCCACCCGAGGGAAGAGATACCTTTTGTTGTTGTGCAGGATGTATGACTTAGATCCTTGATATGGATCTGTTCTCGTGTGCCCTCATTGCATTGCATTTGCATAAGCAACTTTGCATCATTTTGCATTCTCTAGCCAGATACCAAGGCCTTACCCATCTTCTGTTCATAACCCGCAGTTGATTTCCCGACACTCCCGTTGAACTCGTGAGAGCTGTAAAGAGTTTGAAGCAAGGGGAACGTAGACACCTTGAAAGTCCAAGTCAGACAATGCAAGCCGAGGTAACTATGGAGCAGAAGTGGACTGTGGAGCAGGTCCAGGCAGAGTTAAGGGAAGTTCGAAGCCAGATGGGACAATTCATGGTGGATAGGCAAGCTTTGCGTCAGGATCAGAAAATGCTCAACGAAGAAGTTCATCAACTGAAGACCCAGATGGGCCAGATTATGGAAGTCATGGAAAGTGTGCTAAGAAAGGACGAAAATCTCAGGTCTGAGGTCGCAGCGGAAATGATAGTTCAACCCGTACCTATGGAATATCTTCGAAAGCGCGATATGCCTCGTAGATCTTTTGCACAACCTAAGGTTCCGAGATTTCCCCGTCAGGAGATACCTCTTGTTTCACAGGACAATCCTAAGGTTAGGAGGTATGCGCATAGACTGAAGCGGCCCGATAGAAACTTCGACCAGATCCCTATGACTTATACTCAGTTGTTGCAGATTTTGCTTCAACTTCGATTGGTTGAACTTCGGACTCTAGCTCCATTTGTTGGTAAGCCACCACAAGGCTATGATGCAAGTGCCCATTGTGATTTTCATTCTGGGGCACCGGGCCATAATGCGGAAGAATGCAAAGCTCTTAAATACAAAGTTCAAGACTTAATCGATTCAAAAGCATTCGAGTTCACACCAAGCGGTATAAAAGTGCCAAGTGGGCTTATTCCAGTTGCTATAAAAGAAGTGGATATCCCTGCTTTCTTCCCTGAAGCTGCATCAGGTCATGAGCGTATCTTACAATCTTTGGTTTCAGAATCTCCATGCCCACGGCTATTGCCTATTCCTGGGCCAAATCTGAGGATGAAAGGGCCTGCGCATGAGGAATACCCTAGTCAGCGCCGACAACCTTATGTGCCTCAGCAACAGAACTGTCAACGCCGAAATCAGCATAGGCCCATCAACAACTTGGAAAGAAGGACTATCCCTCTTCATCCGGTCCCTATGTCACAGAGTCAGCTCCTCCCATATCTGATCCAAAACTCATTGGTGGAGCCTAAGACTCTTAAGCCTGTGCCAGAACCTTATCCTCCGGGGTACAATCCCAAAGCTCAGTGTGGATATCATGGTGGATCCATGGGGCACTCGACTGAAGAATGCAAAGCCTTCCGAGCAAAAGTGCAACAGTTGATCGACAAAGGGTATATATCTTTTCCAGAAGGAAGTTTGGTTGTCCATGTCAACCTCTCAGCTGTCTAAACTCGAATATTTCAAGGGTCATTTCCAGAAGCCAGTGGTCTAGACAGGCAGACGCCCTCAACATTGGCAGTCCTTGAACGCTTTTATCATTTGCATCTTGTAGTTTATTTCCTGTTAATTGCTACTTGTGTTTAAACATTGTTGTTTTGAATGGTAATATTAATGGAGTTATTGTGCATTTTCTGAATCAGTTATGTCGCATTCGCTCATTATTTCCACAATCACAGACACATATATTTTTTTATCCACTCCACTTTTTCACTGTTGTTTAGCAATATTGGAGGGAGGATGACGAAAACGAAATACCTATAATAGCAAACTGTATGCTTTCAGACATAATCTCGTCAATGATGTACAGGCATTGTTTCAAATCCCCTAAACACCGGAGATATAAGGAGTTAATCCCTAGTCAACCACTTCGAGCCTAGAAGTAGGAGTTTCTTCGAACATTCAAACCCTTACACTCAACCTGGGGCAGGGTAGTTATTCAGTTAATCCAACCTCGCACTCAAAATCCAAAGACAAGACGGTTGTTCATCAATGACCCATGACGTGGCAGTCATAATTTTCCAACAAGATTCAAAAAAATCAAAAGCCTGCTAAGTCAAACACCTCAAAAGGGGACTTAGGCAAAAATCAAGGCTATCCCGATGGATCTGACAAGCAAAGTCAGTCCATGCAAAAGTTAGGGATCAAAATAAAAATCAAAAGAGGTCCTTAAACCCTCAACCAAAAACAAAATAACATTCAGTGGTCACCCCAAAGGGGCTACTGACATCCATCAAAATAAGGTGACTGCCATCTCAGGCAAACCCTGAACCATTAAGCTTACACCGTCAAGGTAAACATGCATAGAATTAACTGAATGTAGGTATGGAGATCATCAAGAAGAAGGGGTGGGTACAAATTAAGTTTGAGCCTAATATCCTTTGTTCTATAACCGCGAACCAGACCACGTTACAACCCTCGAAAGACCTAATTGAGGCGGGGTTTATTCTGAAAGAATACTATTGCGAGGTTGCGTAACCTGACTCCTTACAATTTTGCTAATCATCAACATTGGTGTCGGTATCCTTGCTATATCTTTCACGCCAATCCAGTTAGCACAACGTTTGGACTAAAGGGTCCATTCGTTTCACTCTCACGACACTTAAATAAACGACACTTCTCTTAAAACTTGCATGAACTTCGCATTAAAATTACCATTCGTGAACAAACAATTTTATTTGCAAGTCAGTAGTTGACATCAAGGAAATTCCAACACAAAGCACTCAAGCGTGACTGGATTATTCAGCGGTCTGGACCAGAACCAAGTATACCATATAACCTATTAAACTTGGGGCATTGACATCCGAGAGTAGGAAATCAGTCAGTCTGAGGCAAATCCCCACGCGTCGGTCGACCATGGGGCAAATCATTCATGAAGCAGTCGATCAGAAGAGAATCATCTTGAGAATACTGATCAGGGGCAGGCCACCCAGAGTTTCTTTGACTTAAGAATAGGTCCCTCCAATGTTCAATCGAGGTAAGTTAAGTCGCTTACACGCTCTTTCAGGGGAAAGCTACTCTAAGAGTACATTGGAGCCAACTACCACAAGAATCGGCTAATCAATGATGAATCCATTTGTGGTACGAACTCTGGGGCAGACCATCTCGAGCACGTCTCATAGCAAGCCGCTCAAGCAAGTTCATTCTCGTCAACAACTGTTAAGTTCAAAACGATGTCAGGAAGTCAGGCTTGTCCTCCACTTTTCCACATAACCCAGAGTCCAATCCGCATTGGCAACTACCAAAAGTCCGCCACGTCGGCACCTGCATTCCCAATTACCCGTCTGCATCATATGCATCGTGCGCATCGCATTCGATTTCATAAGCATCTTGTACCATATGCATACCCAGAATCATATCATACTCCCCCAGCTCTTACATCTCCGCGTGTTAACATTTGCATTTGCATTTCCACTTGTTATGGAACATCCTTATCATCAAGCATTCGCATATGCGAGTTCAGATCCAGGATCAATTTTGAAGATTTCCAAGATCATCATCAGCCCAGTCAGGGGCATGTCATTCAAAACCGTGGGTTCTCCCACAAACTAAAGAGCTTCAAAGCAACATGCAGCCCAGGCAGGGGCATTTCTGCAAGATAGTGGGTTCTCCCACAAACTCAAGAGCTTCAAAGCAACCATCAGCCCAGTCAGGGGCATGTCACTCAAGGCTGTGGGTGTTCCCCACGAAGTTGTGCAACTGTTGTTAGGCAGATTTCAAGAGCTTCAACATAATCAGTAGCTCAGTCAGGGGCATTATCTGCAAAGCCGGGCGTCCTCTCACGAAATTCAAGCATATCAAAGCTAAAGTCAGCCCAAACCAGGGGCATCTTTTCAAGACCATGGGTGTATCGCACGATGTATTTCAACCTCGTGGTTAATCAGACCTTCAAAATCAACATTCAGCCCAGACAGGGGCATCTCCAGTAAATCCATGGGTGATCCCCAGTGAATTGTCTCCAGCAGACTTCAGCGATAAGTGGCAATCTCTTCAGAGAAGCTTATCCATCTTCAGTGATAAGTGGCAATCTCTTCAGAGAAGCTTATCCATCTTCAACAATAAGTGGCAATCTCTTCAGAGAAGCTTATCCTTCATCAACGATAAGTGGCAATCTCTTGGGAGAAGCTTATCCATCTTCAGTGATAAGTGGCAATCTCTTCAGAGAAGCTTATCCATCTTCAACGATAAGTGGCAATCTCTTCAAAGAAGCTTATCCATCTTCAACGATAAGTGGCAATCTCTTCAGAGAAGCTTATCCATCTTCAGTGATAAGTGGCAATCTCTTCAGAGAAGCTTATCCATCTTCAGTGATAAGTGGCAATCTCTTCAGAGAAGCTTATCCATCTTCAGCGATAAGTGGCAATCTCTTCAGAGAAGCTTATCCATCTTCAGTGATAAGTGGCAATCTCTTCAGAGAAGCTTATCCATCTTCAACGATAAGTGGCAATCTCTTGGGAGAAGCTTATCCATCTTCAGTGATAAGTGGCAATCTCTTCAGAGAAGCTTATCCATCTTCAACGATAAGTGGCAATCTCTTCAGAGAAGCTTATCCATCTTCAACGATAAGTGGCAATCTCTTCAGAGAAGCTTATCCATCTTCAACGATAAGTGGCAATCTCTTCAGAGAAGCTTATCCATCTTCAGTGATAAGTGGCAATCTCTTCAGAGAAGCTTATCCATCTTCAGTGATAAGTGGCAATCTCTTCAGAGAAGCTTATCCATCTTCAGTGATAAGTGGCAATCTCTTCAGAGAAGCTTATCCATCTTCAGTGATAAGTGGCAATCTCTTCAGAGAAGCTTATCCATCTTCAGTGATAAGTGGCAATCTCTTCAGAGAAGCTTATCCATCTTCAGTGATAAGTGGCAATCTCTTCAGAGAAGCTTATCCATCTTCAGTGATAAGTGGCAATCTCTTCAGAGAAGCTTATCCATCTTCAGTGATAAGTGGCAATCTCTTGGGAGAAGCTTATCCATCTTCAGCGATAAGTGGCAATCTCTTCAGAGAAGCTTATCCATCTTCAGTGATAAGTGGCAATCTCTTCAGAGAAGCTTATCCATCTTCAGTGATAAGTGGCAATCTCTTGGGAGAAGCTTATCCATCTTCAGCGATAAGTGGCAATCTCTTCAGAGAAGCTTATCCATCTTCAGCGATAAGTGGCAATCTCTTGGGAGAAGCTTATCCATCTTCAGCGATAAGTGGCAATCTCTTCAGAGAAGCTTATCCATCTTCAGCGATAAGTGGCAATCTCTTCAGAGAAGCTTATCCATCTTCAGCGATAAGTGGCAATCTCTTCAGAGAAGCTTATCCATCTTCAGCGATAAGTGGCAATCTCTTCAGAGAAGCTTATCCTCCTACATCCTTTTGGTGTTAGGGTTAATCTTGTTTCGCTCCATCATCCTTTTGGTGATGGGTCTGGCATCCTTTTGGTGTCATGACTAGCGTGTTTTCCATTATCCTTTCGGTAATGGACTCCTTACATCCTTTTGGTGTCGGGTTTGCCTTGTTTCGCTCCATCATCCTTTTGGTGATGGGTCTAGCATCCTTTTGGTGTTATGATTAGCGCCCCCGCTCCATCATCCTTTTGGTGATGGGTCTGGCATCCTTTCGATGTCATGATTAGCGTATTTCCCATTATCCTTTTGGTAATGGACTCCTTACCTCCTTTTGGTGTTAGGATTGATTGTGTTTCGCTCTATCTTCCTTTTGGTGGTAGTAGCCATGTGTGTTTTGTCCCATCATCCTTTTGGTGATGGTGACCTGTTGCTATTTTTCCACAGTTTGCTTAAAGTTATACCTCATCCAGCACTTTCAATTCCCAAATTTTCCTTCGCTTTTCGGACAAATTCAGGGTCTTCTTTATATCTAATTGCCTCATACCTTGAAGGAGTGAGCGCTAGAGTCGTTCATCTTACTCGGTCTAAGCCAATTAGATAGGGGCATCTGTCATACCCTAAATTTTCCCGCCTGTATAACCTTCATATGTACATCCCGTCCACTCACCATACTCAGAATGTTTAAAGATATGTTGATTTCTTTTTTTTTAATTTTTGGATGTTCTTCTTGCTTAGCATATCACAAAGGTGAATTGAATTTGAACAAAGTTTTATTTTAAGAGGTCAAGACATGGATATGTAACATAGATCGAAGCTCATTTGTTTGTGGCTAAACTTTAGTCGAGCAGGTTTGTTTCTTGATTGAAACCATGATAGGTATGATGTCAAGTGGTATGTGATTGATTTGTCAGTCAGGGTTGAGTTTGATTCAGGTCAGTGGATGTCTGCTTCAAATTATGTGTGCTTCAAGGAAGAGAATCATTTGGAATTAATTCATTGGGTCTAAATGCAAAGTGTTGTCTATATGAGCAAGTCATTATCTTGTGATTGGGCTTTTGTTTCATTGTGAAGAATTGTCCTCATGGATGGTAGTAAAATCATGGTGAACTCATTTTAATTCATGGTCTTGATTTGTAGCAGATTGAAGATAAGCCCAAGCTATTAAAATCTCAAATTTAATCAAATTATGCCATTTCAACAAAGTCCAAAATTGGTCTCTAAGCCACATCATACGTGACCCCCAACCTTTTGGTGATATATTATTTTCCAGGCCAACATGCCACAAGTTTGTACAAATTTATTTATAAAGTGTTTGAATCAAAAAATAATGATAAAAGTCATGGGCCAATTTGCCAAGCCATTATTGTAGTTCAGACAAGGTTACAATCAAAAATCATGAAATCTTGATACATGCTTTTGACGGACATTGAGGCGAAGTCCATGTGCTGGCTTTTGCTGTCCGGTCTCCATTTCGCGGGATGTACGACAACGCTTAACGCATACACCATCCTACATCACAACCATAGTTGCTATCACCTGCAAGTTCATGTCAAACCAGCCATGTGTTAGTGCAAAAATAAACAATGAAGATAGCTGGAGATTTATTTTCATAACAGCACCAGAGAGAAATAAAGAGAGGACCATAACAGAATTACAAAACAGTGAGCAGGTTCACAACAAATCAAAAAATGCTACCCTGCTACAAGTTCTATCAATAGTGGGAACCACATCTTTCCTTCACGTACAATAAGTACATCATCATAGTACATAAGCCCTCTCTAATACACTGAGAATTGGCACCAAAATAACAACACAGGTAGTACAACGTTTTGCTCCACGCCAGACAAAGCTCTGCTACACACCACTACAAAACAAAACAAACACAAAAGGACGACAACAGACCTGTTGTGCCTTGGTGCTAGCCTGCTACAAACCGTACCGGCACCAAACCCACACCAGACAATACAATACCTGCACTGAAAATGATTTGTCACAAAAAGCAAGTTCAGAATCTGCATATGACCAAAAGAAAAGAAAAATGCAATAGACACTCAGGACCTGCACCATCACGCAAGAAAGAACGGGCTCGCTAGAAAACTTAAACAAATTCTGTCTTCCTTCAACTTACAACTGGACTCACCTTATTCTATATATTTCTTTCCTCCAAGATTATTCCTCCATCTTCCTCATCAATTCCCATAACCAACAACAATCATCAAAAACTTCAAACGCAACCCTCACACCATGTTCATCTTCACCATCTTTTTTTCTTCATCTGTGAAAAACTCTAACATTCAAAACAGCCTCTCAAACTTCCATCAAACACACTCCACTCTATCTTCAACCTCCTTTCACCTTCCTCACGGAAACACAACACTTAAAACACCAACACCCTCTAACCGAATCAAACACACAGACCCTTTAAACCATTTTCGACAACTACATCCTTCACCAATGAACAGACTTTCTTCGCAGTTTCCGAATCTCCACCACTATAACACTTCCATAACACTTCCCTCAAACTCATGTGCTCGACACAACATCCATCATCCATCACAGTAATATAAAAATCCATGCCTTGGTCAAACACACTTCAAAGTAACGTTAGCGTTAACTTCAAGTCTCAATTTCAAACCAGTTCAAACCTGCAACAACGAGACATAGTATCAGCAAACCAGCATGTGAACGACAAAAAGGAAATGAGTTTACGAGAAATGTTCGCACAACAACAACTTCTAATGAACAGCTGCAACATCTTGCAATACTCACCAACCAAGTTTCCTGCAAAAACAACATGAACCATCAACACCATACACATCACCTTGCTCGTTTCATAACCAGATGATATTCATCTCACTGCAAAATGAAGACATCCTCACCGTGACATAATCATCATAGCCAAAAGCTACACAAACCCGTGACCTCCATTTCTTCCCGTCAATAGCAAACTCCCACCAGAACCTCCACTTCCGGTGAATCACACATCCCCATCTCACTTTACCATCTCCTTCCTTGCAACCTAAACAGAAACGACATCTTTAAACCTCTATCCATCTCCTTCATTCATCCACTCATAATCTCAAAAAGGAAGAAGATAAGCAACAGAAAGGGGACGAAGCGAGCACCGACAGATTGTCACCGCCGAGCCACCGTGTCTAAATTCGCAGCATAACTCATTTCCAGCTCGAGCTCACAACCAACACTTCAAACCCTCACCAAATCACTATTTCTGAATCTTAATCGACCGTTGCCCTGTCCTTCTCCAACATCAACGACACCTAAAACCCATAAACACTTTCCTCAATTCCAACCGAAAACCTGTTTAAAGCCATTTTCACCCTTTCTGCAACCCATTTCACGTGCCTCTGTGTTCCTCGAAACCAACTCGCTCACCTTCGAAAACCACACACAACCACGTTCCTTTCCCCATCAATCCGCTTCTCTGATTTCTTCAAATCTTCAAACCCTAGACCCCCCAAATTTCCATCGTCTTCCTCCTCGCTTCCACTACCAAAATCAAACCCAACATCACTGATCGAAACTCCCTCCATAAATCTTCAATCAACAATACCCATAACTGAAACCAATTTCGAAATAGTTGAGATTGAGAGGCAAGACGAAAGAAGGGATTGAACTGATTTTGAATCGAACCAGTGAGCAGAAGAGAGTGAGATTGAAACATCTATGTACCTGAAATCGAGCAAATGGTGGTTTTATGTTGCGATAGCTTGCCGCAGTGACGATTGTTGTTTGACTCACGACGACATTGCTCATAGGTTGAAATTTGATTTCAATTTACAAACCCAGTTTATTGTGCTCTGTATTTTAGAATGATAGGATTTTTTTTAGGCGTGTTATTGGAAGTGGGTCTCGTGGCTCATTAACATTAATCAGTTAGTATTCCCCTTTCTTGTTTTTGCCGTGTGAAGTGAGTAGATGGTGGACTTTTTTTTTAAGTCCATATGATTCTACCACCCCATGTTTTCAAACATACCCCTACCAGTTTTGTCATCATTTGTCTATTTTCTTTTAAGCAAAAAACTTGTTTATTTTAGTTGGTATTTAATTTAGGTATAAATCCTTTATTTTTATTTAATCTTCCATTAATTTATTTATAATATATCTTATTTTCAACTTAATGTCTTTTTTTTTGTGTGTGTTGATTTCATTTGGGTCGATAACAAGACCACCTTCGATTCTCTGTCAAATTATTGATGAGAAATGAAGGATCTTAGACCGCTCTCTTTCGTTTTCCATTTTCGATTCATTTTCGACTTTATTTTCATTTCACTTCTTTTGGGTCGATGACGAGACCTCCGTAATTCATTACCAGTCAAATTATTGATAGGTAATGTTGGATCTGAGACCACCCCTTTTTTCTCCTCATTTCTTGTCCCGATTCGATTCATCGACGCTATCAAATCTTCCTAAAATCCATTATCTTTGTATTGAATTAAAAGAGGGGATTAAGTGTAGACTTTCTTCCTCTCCGAGTGTTGGGATGCCCACTGTAGTGAGGGTGGTTCCGACACTCGTCTTTCAATACGAAGACGCTTCCCGTCCATTTTCAAATCTCGTCTCCTTAAAATCATTTCTTTGTGTTGAGCTAAAAGAGGATTGGGTGTAGACCCCTTTTTCTTCGAGCGTAGGGATGCCCACTGTAGTGAGGGTGGTCTCGATGCTCGTCTGTCGACACAAAGGCGCTTCCAACATTTCCTCATAAAACCTCGGTCTCGTACTGAGTATACTTTCAGTAATAAATTGATTTCTCTTTGTATCGGATTAAAGGAGGGGATTAAGTGTAGACTTTCTTCCTCTCCGAGTGTTGGGATGCCCACTGTAGTGAGGGTGGTCTCGACACTCGTCTTTCGATACGAAGACGCAACTTTGTCCACCACCTCAACTTTATCCCGCAACAATTTTCACACCTAAAACCTCGGTCCTGCACCGAGTGCATTTCAAATTATTTTCACAACCAAAAACTTGAATGGTCGTGGAGTGGTTAGGCGTAGGCCTTCTCCTATCCCGAGTGCTGACGTTTACCGTAGGGTTCTCTGTCGCAAAGCACTTACCATTCAAAACCTAAATCATCGTTAATAAGAGAATGAAGTTCTCTCCGCATTGAATTAAAGAGAGAGGATTAAGTGTAGTCTTCTTCCTCTCCGAGTGTTGGGATGCCCACTGTAGTGAGGGTGGTTTCGACGCTCGTCTTTCAATACGAAGACACCTCGTTTACCACACCCTTTCATAACAAAGACTTTGAGATAAGGAATTGGGTACTACCCTTAGGGGTTACTATCCGAGGACCTATCTCGCCCCAAAAACAATCTCTGCCAATCAAACATGATACCTTGCCTCGCATGGCGAAAACCAACCTTTCAAACAGGATATGTTACGTCCGTTCTACCGCAAACAGGTACGCCTAAGTCTCCAACGAGCGAGCAGCAAAACACCTAACTGCTAGAATGCGCACGATAGCATCATCCATAAAAAACATCAACACACCGTAGGCCGAACTACGGCTGCTCTGATTCTTTACTTTTTCAAGTAAAGATACGTAGGCACAAGGGCCACAATCCTTGCCGAGCACTTTCCCCCCAATATCTGTAGTTCCCCGAACTACGTCGACTCTGACTTTCTCATATCAGTTGAGAATACGTAGGCCTAGGACCGCGAAGTCCTACCGAGTCCGTTCTTTCTCCACTACCCTCCGTTACCTCTCTTTCCCCGTTTCTAAACCCTTCTCTCTATCTTGTAGAACACTTTTATAGCATAATATTTAAGCAAATATATTCACACATCGACGAACAAAAGGTTCCCATCGAGTACGATGGATGCGAGGGGTGCTAATACCTTCCCTTCGCATAACCGGCTTCCGAACCCGTTCTTGGTCGCGAGACCATCTTATCCATTTATTTCCTAAGGTTTTCTCGATATTTTCCTTTCCCCTCACGGGATAAATAAAGTTCGGTGGCGACTCTTCTGTCTATCCTTTTCGCCTCCCCGTCGTTGCGCGACGCATTTTTCGAGTAGCGACACCAGCCCCACCATGCTTGGGCATTGGCTGCTGCGTGATATTGGGACCTTCCTTCCCAAAGTTAATAGCCGTACTATCAAGCAAATCATGTACTTTATGCTTGAATGCCAGGCAATTTTCAATATTGTGCCCTGGTGCACCCGAATGGAAGTCACAGTGCTCACTAACATCGTATCCGACTGGCGGCTGACCAGTTGGCGGTGCCAAGGTCCTCTTCTCGACTAGCTGCAATTTCAACAACGTTTGAAGGAGTTCTGCATATGATACCGGCAGTACCTCGAATACTCTCCTTGGTCGTGGGTTCTGAAATCTGCGCTGATTATTATTAGGTTGCTGCTGAGCCTGCTGCGGTGGTTGTTGTCTCTGCTGCTGAGGAGGCCCTGGAATGGTTACACTTGCAACTTGCGACTGTTGACGCCAGTTCTGACCTTTATTCTTTCGTCGAGCACTGTATACAGCATTGGTATCGCCCTGCCGTTTACCACCAAACGTCTTCTTATTACCACCTGCGGAACTGGACTCACCCGCTTGAATTTTACCAATCTTCACCCCGTTTTCAATGCGCTCCCCCATCAAGATCAACTCAGAGAAAGTACTCATCGAAAAATTCAGCAGACGGTCATAGTACATTCCAGAGAAAGCTCCTATGAACATATCCATCATCTCGCGCTCCACCATTGGAGGGTGCACCCTAGCAGCCAGATCTCGCCATCTCTGGGCGTATTCTTTAAAGCTCTCGCTAGACTTTTGAGACATGCTTTGCAACTGGACTCGGTTAGGAGCGAGATCACTATTATATTGATAATGTCGAACAAAAGCCTCTGCCAGCTCTTTCCAACTCCTGATCTGAGTCGGCTCCAAGCTCATGTACCACTCCAGTGATGGCCCTGACAGGCTATCCTGGAAAAAGTGCATTAGCATCTTTTCATCCTCAGAATATGCAGACATGCGCCTGTAAAACACGCGCACATGCACCCTAGGGCATGTATCCCCTTTGTACTTATCAAACGACGGTGCTTTGAATTTCAGCGGGATCCTCAATCCTGGGACTAACCCCATATTCGACATATCCAACCCAAGAGCATTCTGGCTAGCCAAACCGTTCACCTTCTCTTCTAGCAATCTCATCCGATGGTTGTCACCCCTGGCTCTTTCATAGCCTTCATTCTGACCAGAGAACACATCCTCCTGGCGATCCTCCCAGCAAGGTACTGCATCATACCCAACATAATCGGCATCACGGCCCGGACCCGTTTGAACGTACCTGGGGTCGTACCTCAGATTACCCATCTCTTGAGTGTTGTACGCGCCAGCTCCACATCCAAGATTACCATAGCCACCAAACCCAGCCTTGGCGCCAGCCATGCTGCCATATCCCATATTCACTCCATTGAAGCCCTGGTTACCGTTAATACCATTCATTCCGACATTCTCAACGCCTCCATTGAAACCCTGATTGACATTGCCCACAAATACCCCAGCAGTATCTGCATTGACATTCATATTACCGGTATTCCCAACTGCAGGACCAGTTTCTCCAGCATTCAAACCGGTTACAGGAACAACGTCAGCACTTTGACGATTCTCAACTCGGGGAGAAGCAGCAATATTTTCACCCTGCGGTGTCCCGTTGTTTTCAGCCCGTGCGACTATCGGTTGAACCAGATTCTGCAGCTGCTCTTGCCCTTTGGCGATAGTCTCCATGGTTTGGATGAGCAGGGCCATCCTGTCACGCATCTCTTGCATTTCACTCTGCACGTTGTCCATGATCTTCTTCTGGTTGATCCTTGTAGAGTAACGGTGGACCCGCTTTTCTGCAATCCTGAAAATACCTGATTCAGAGATGCAGGAGATAAGATACAAAGATCACAAACCTGTAATGCAAATATGAGTATGTATGCAAAATGCAATGTGTGTCTGTGCTTTAGGGATTATCATTCCCCGATTCTAGTGTGAGTGTGCCAGTGTAGTGACAGTGCTAGCAAGACAGTGATTGGAGCCGAATCATAGAAAACCTCGTATATTGAAGAGAAATCCAAGAATACAATATCACTGAGAGTACAAATAAGACGGCATGACCTTAACCGACAATCCTGGTGATGGTCAGCACAAATGCAACTAAAGCATACAAGTCAATACATGAAATGATCAAGTACTCCCATGAGCCCGGTACTCTTCTATTAACTTCTTGGTCTCTGGATGGCTTGGTCGGGTAAGCAGCCCTTCGACAAGCTGGTTTCTTCTCTTGGGAACACGCCGCACGTCACCAACAGCTTTCTCCCATGCCCCTGCTCCGAAGCGATCCTCTAACTTCCGCTTCTGAGACACAACTTCATTCTTGCTTTCGATGGCTTTGTTCAGTGCTTTCTGGAGACTGTATCTGGCCATTACCTCTTCTTCATGCTTCTCAATGGTAGCCTTCAACTGCTTCTCGAGGTCAGAAATTTGTTGCTTCAACTTATCCTCCCTCTTCTTGTTGTTGGTCAGTGTAGCATTCCATGTCTTATTACAAAAAGAGATTTCTCGGTGAGCGGCGTCGAGCGCTTTCTTTTTGGCCTCTAGCATGTTGTGGGAGCTTCTGAAATCTTGACCCAGACGTTCGCGCTTCCTTTTCTCCTCAGTCAACTCAGCTCCTAGCCTGTCTACTAGTTCGATCTGCTGTTGGAAAGATCGTACGGCCTTATTCTTCTCACTCTGCATCTGAGCTAGCTCCTTCTCTAACTCTTCATTAATCTTCATCAAGGCTTCCTTTTCCTTCACAACTTGCTCGTAGACCTCCCTAGCGACAGTGGTTGGCTCTTCCACCGGAATACGAACGGGGACCGGAGCATCTAGAAATGGCATCAATATCTGTCTGGCTCTCTCCTGAATCCAAACTTTGTAGGGTGCATATGCCTGGCAATCACTCTTCCCCAACAGCGGTTTCCCTTTTCGGTTAATACGCGTCCAGGCATGCCGAAGCTTGGCTAGTAGGTCTCCACTCAAATCACCGGTGAAGTACAGAGATTCCTGTACTTCTTCCTCCTGAGGCGGGTTCTTCAGCGCATATTCAAACTGACGGACGAACAAAGATGGGTTGTAGTTGATGCACCCTTTCCTCCCTATCAACGGAACATTAGGATACCCAGAACAACTGCAAATAAGCTCAGACCCCAGCAGGTCTCGATCAAACCACTCAATATCTGCAGAAGTTAGCCTCATCATACGCTCCGGCCAGTCAGATGTGGTTGCACTATCCACAAAAGGTCCCTTCGAAGGAAGATGGCTCTTAAACCACATGGACAGCAGAGGCACACAACAAGAGACGTTCTTGCCTCTCCTGTTCTCATTCCTGTAGTGCATCGAATGGTAGAAGTCCCCGATCAGCGTAGGCACTGGGTTGCCAGCAGCAAACAGATGAAATGCATCCATGTCCACGAAGTTTGGGAAATTGGGAAACAGCACGATCCCATAAATGCATAAAGCCAAAATAGCGTTAAAGACCACCCAACACCCATTCTTGGCATACTCTTGAGCCTTACCAACCAGAAACTGAAGAGAGAAACTTGGAACCCCTCGCCAAGAAGTCATCAATAACTCAGAAGCATTCATATGCAAGGCCTTAGCTAAACCCTCCAAATCGGGCTCAGCGGCAGAGTGAATGAAAGGAACTGCATTCTGAACCGGCAGCTCAGTAAACTCTACATACTCTTCCATGGTGGGCCCCAGAATGAAGTCAGCAAACGTGAAACACCTCAAAGCCGGGTCATAGAATTGCATCAGCGTGTACAGCCCATTCAACTCATCATCAGTGGATTTGCGAACCAGACTCAACAACCGTCCATAACTCTGTCTGAAGCTTCTACGGACATCATCATCTGCAAGAGAAATCAGACCCAGGATTGGAGTAATATCAGGGATAGGTAGCTTGTAGGCAACTGTCATCCTCAAACCAGCCATACTCAATACTCAGAAGTCCAGACGCTAGAACCGGGGGATATGCAAATGCACCTGCAGCACAGACACACGTTAATGGGATGCAATGATAATGATTATGCAGACAATGCAATGCAAGCAACATGCAACGGGGACCAAGTGCTATAGCTGAGAAGCCTGAACCATATCGAAAGTCTCAAGATAGACCCTCCAATACTCATCAACCCTGGTCTCAGATAGACCCAACACAAAGCTCCAACGTCGGTCTCTGATAGACCCATAATATAACCCCAACTGGTCTCTGACAGACCTCAAACCATAACTCTGACCGGTCTCTGACTGACCTCATATCTCTCCATAAATACCCAGGATCTCTGATCAAGAAATAACCGGTATCTGAAGGTCTAGTTACCTGCATAACCCCAAACCCTCTCACAGGTGGATGTCCTAGTAACTGACAAAGGTATGGCATCCTATGCGGTCGTCGGCGTCACAGACTTTCAGGAGTGATGATACGAATCCCAGAAGGAGTGGCATCATCAAATCCTGAAGAGGCCTCACTTAGCCAACTTCCAAATGATCGGTCCCCAGAGTCGACAATCCAACTAACCAGCAACCCGAGCCACCCAAAGGGCAGGACAGGAGGCCAACCAGAAGAACCTCGTCTGAGTGTAGATTTCGCGGGACACTAGGACATGCAAAGCACGTGCGCGCCCACTAATCTCTACTCTAAGTCTAGGTGCACTCAAGCCCAGGTCCGGCTTATCTCTCAATCATGGAACGCCCGTCACACCCCACAATACAGCAATAATAATGATAATATAATGCTGAAAGGTAAATACAGAAATGTAAATCCATACAAAATCCTCGACGGGAAAACAAGCGCTAGGACTGACTCTCTTAAGGGACGTTGGATCCCAAATGCATAAGAACTATCGCAGTCCTTAGCAGCCAGGGGACGTTGGATCCCCAGCAGAGTCGCCAGCTGTCGCTACTGCGAAAATCGGCGCCGGCAATACATAAGAGTCGCCATCGTGCGTTATTTATCCCAACGGAGGGAAAGGAAACGCTCGAAGAAAACCTCGCGAAAACGGGAAAAGGTATGGTCATCGCAACCAAAACCTGGGTTCGGGAGTCGGTTACGCAAGGGGAAGGTATTAGCACCCCTCACGTCCGTCGTACTCGACGGGATCCACGCTTGCTTGGTTTGTACGGATTACATTGTTAGAACACAGATTGGTTCTTAATAATTACTCTTTGTTTTGATGATAACTGTTAGGAAATTTATATTTAAGAATTATATACTCTAAAATTTGTTTGAGAGTTTTATTGCAGATTAATATTATATTAACTCTCTAGAAGCAAATCTGCCTTGAATACAAGAAGTTATTCTGACTCTGAAGCGCCAGATGCACCTCACAGAAGAATCTGTTTGACCCTCACAGAAGATCCTGAGCGTAGTCTCCAGAAGGATCTGAAGAAAGAAGCTCCAGAACATTCTGAGTCAGAAGCATCTGAAGATAGTCAGAAGCATCTGAAGCTGAAGCATCAGAAGTATAGAAGAATATTGATTGAAGAGTTTCTCAAAGCTTTGATCTACAGAAGTTTCTGAAAGTACCTACGCTGCCTAGTACTGAAGTTCTGTGTCAAAATGCTCTGATGATCAACACACTAGAAGCACACACGCTGCAGAAGACTCTGATACAGCATAGTTCTGATTCTCATTAGAAGACTCTGATCCATTCAGACTCTGAAGAACTTGCTGAAACTGAAGAAGTAATTTCAAGATTATATCCGTTGGAACTATTCAACGTCTCTTTCCTTATTTGTGCTAGACACTCTTACACAGACAAAAAGGATTTTTCTGTGCCATCTATTTCAAGGAAAAGTCAGTGCATGTGAAGACAAAAAGGCTCAGACCTTTTGGACTCTCTTTTCAATGATCAGCTTGCATGATTCAGCTGCCTATAAAAGGAGATCTTCACTTCATTCTTTAGTGTTACTCTCTTGCTGAAAAGAAATCATAATATTCTATAAGCTCTCATTCTTAAATTCTTCATAGAATCTCATTGTACTTAAACTTAAGAGAAAAATCATTGTTGTGATTATAGCTTTTTGAAGCATTAAAAACTCTTGTATTTAATTTACATTGATTGTAAAGGATATTCCTTAAGAGGATTCAGTTAGAATCAGTAGCTCTTGAGAAGACTAAGAACTGTAGTTCTTAGGTGATACTATTGTAATCAGTTTGATTTAATAGTGGATTAAGTCCTTGTTGAAAAAGGCAAATCACTCTTGAAGGGTGGACTGGAGTAGTTGTTTAACGAACCAGGATAAAAATAATTGTGTGATTATTTTCAAGTATTAATTTTCCATACTTATTCAATCCCCCCCTTTCTAAGTATTATCTCACCTTCAGTTGGCATCAGAGCTCCGGTTCTGAGTGTGCTATCACTTAACAGTGTCAGTAAAGATCCAGAGATATATACTTTGATCAATATATTTATTTGTTATCATGGCTGATAATTCAATGTCAAATATCAACAATAAATATGAAGAGAGGGATAGGATCAGTACCAAACCTCATATGTTTGATGGAGAAAAATTTGACTATTGGAAAGATAGAATAGAAAGTTTTTTTCTTGGGTATGATGCTGATCTTTTGGATTTGGTCATTGATGGATATGAACATCCTACTGATGAGGATGGCAAAAAGATTGATAGAAAATCAATGACTGAAGTGCAGAAAAGAGATTTCAAGAATCACCACAAAGCCAGAACTATATTGCTTAATGCAATCTCTCATACTGAGTATGAGAAGATTACTAACAGAGATACTGCTCATGACATGTTTGAGTCACTCAAAATGACTCATGAGGGAAATTCTCAGGTTAAAGAGACCAAGGCTCTGGCGCTCATACAGAAGTATGAGGCATTTAAAATGGAAGATTTTGAAAATGTAGAAACTATGTTTTCTAGATTTCAGATTCTTACAGCTGGTTTGAAAGTTCTGGACAAGGGCTACTCAACGTCAGATCATGTCAAGAAAATCATCAGAAGTCTTCCCACCAGATGGAGACCAATGGTGACTGCATTGAAGATGGCAAAAGATCTGAACAAGATCTCTTTAGAAGAACTTATCAGTTCTTTGAGAAGCCATGAAATTGAGCTAGAGGAAGATGAACCCCAGAAGAAAGATAAAGGTAAATCCATAGCTTTAAAATCTAACAAAACTGCTAAAGCTTTGCAGGTTATTCAAGAAAGCTCTGAAGAATCTTCTTCTGAAGAAGAAGATGAGCTATCCATGATGTCCAGAAGGATTAACAAACTCTGGAAGCACAAGGGAAAGAAGTTTAACAACTTCAGAAGATCTGACAACAGAAAGGAATCTTCTAGTCACAGAAGATCTGCCAAGAAAGAAGTGGTATGCTATGAGTGCAAAGAACCTGGGCACTACAAGAATGACTGCCCTAAACTTCTGAAAGAAAAACCTAAGAAGAAGTTCAACAAGAAGAAGAAGGTTCTGATGGCAACATGGGATGACTCAGATGAGTGTGAGTTATCTTCTGAATCAGAAGAAGAATGTGCAAACGTTGCACTGATGGCCAGGACAGAGGATCAAGAGGAAGGTACCTCTGGATATGAATCAGAATCTGAATCTGATGATGATGCAGAAGAGGTAATGGCTAAACTTACCAAAGAAGAACTCATTAAAGTTGTTATAGAAGTTCTTAAAAGTTATAACAACATCAAACTCAAATACAAGAAGCTGAAAAGCAATCTTGAATCTGAGATTGATCTTCTGAAAACAGAACTTGTTGAGCAGAAAGAAATAAATTTAAAAATCAAAAATGACTTTGATAGAACTCAACAAGAATCTGAATCTGAAACTAAGTCTTGTGAAAATATTTTAGAAAAATATGACTCTAGTTTTCAGAGATTTCTCACTAAGAGCATAGACAGAAGCAAGATGGCTTCCATGATCTATGGTGTTAGTGGAAACAACAGAAGATGCATTGGATATGAGTCTTCATCTGGAAGCAATCCAAAACCTGTTGACAAACTTTTCATCAGGAAGACACCTCTGTATTCTCAATTCAAATTTGGTCATCTGAATGACATTAAACATACAAGCTCTGAGAAGAGTACTTATGTGTTTAAACCAAAGGCAAGTCAGAATAAACATTATGTTGCAAAACAGAAGTTTAGACAAACCTGCAAACCAACTAACCCCAAAGGACCCAAGAAGATCTGGGTACCTAAAAACAAAATAATTCCTGTTGCAGATGTTCTTAGCAGCAAGGTCAGGACACCAATCATGGTACCTGGACTCTGGATGCTCACGACACATGACAGGAGAAAGGTCTATGTTCCAAAGCCTGGAACTTAGATCTGGAGGGGACGTGAAGTTTGGAGGGAACCAGAAGGGCAAGATCATTGGATCTGACACTATTGAAAATGGTAAACTTCCCTCTATTACTAATGTTCTGTTAGTTGAAGGATTGAAACATAATCTATTGTCCATAAGTCAATTAAGTGACAATGGTTATGATATAATCTTTAATCAAAAATGTTGCAAAGCTGTATGTCAAAAGGATGGTTCTATCCTATTAAGTGGAAAGAGGAAAAACAACATTTATAAAATTAACCTTTCAGAACTTAAAGTTCAAAATGTAAAATGCCTCTTATCTGTGAATGATGAGCAATGGGTCTGGCATAGAAGATTGGGGCATATTAATATGAGACGTATATCTCAGATTAATAAACTCAATCTGGTCAGAGGACTTCCTAAGTTGAAATTCAACTCAGATGCTCTGTGTGAAGCATGTCAAAGAGGTAAATTTTCAAAATCTCATTTTAAATCAAAAAATGTTGTTTCTACCTCCAGACCATTGGAATTACTTCACATTGATCTGTTTGGACCAGTGAAAACTGCATCCATCAGAGGCAAGAAGTATGGGTTAGTCATTGTAGATGACTACAGCAGATGGACATGGGTAAAGTTTCTAAAACACAAGGATGAGTCTCATTCTGTGTTCTTTGACTTCTGCAATCAAGTCCAGACTGAAAAAGATTCCAAAATTATTAAAGTCAGAAGTGATCATGGTGGGGAATTTGAAAATAAACATTTTGAAAAATATTTTTCTGAAAAAGGCATTGCACATGATTTCTCCTGCCCTAGAACTCCACAACAAAATGGAGTTGTAGAGAGGAAAAATAGAACATTGCAAGAGATGGCCAGAACCATGATCAATGAGACAAATCTGGCAAAACATTTCTGGGCAGAAGCAATTAACACAGCTTGTTATATTCAGAACAGAGTGTCTGTAAGACCTCTTCTGGAAAAGATTCCCTATGAATTGTGGAGAAACAGAAAGCCTAACATTTCTTATTTTCATCCTTTTGGATGTATTTGTTATATGCTTAATACTAAAGATAATCTGAACAAGTTTGATTCCAAAGCACAGAAGTGTTTCATGCTTGGTTATTCTGAACGCTCTAAAGGCTACAGAGTATTCAATACTGAAACACAGATTGTTGAAGAATCTATTCATGTTAGATTTGATGATAAGCTTGGCTCTGAAAAGCCAAAGCAGTTTGAAAGTTCTGCAGATAGAGAAGTGATTCTCACAGACTCTGAAGCCTTAGAGGAAGAAAAGGCAAAGATCAAAGAATCTGAAGCAACCCCAGATGCTACACCTTTGACCTCCCAACTAGACAACCTGCATATTTCTGAAAGACCAACTGTCAGAGGATCTTCTTCCAGAATCAAAGCTTCTCATCCAGAAGATGTGATAATTGGAAAGAAAGATGATCCAATAAGGACAAGATCATTTCTCAGAACTTCTGAATCTTCTTTATTTGGCTTAGTGTCAATAATAAAACCAACATCTGTAGATGAGGCTCTGGAAGATAATGAATGGATTATAGCTATGCAAGAAGAGCTGAATCAATTCACCAGAAATGAAGTTTGGGATCTGGTTCCTAGATCTAAAGGATTCAATATTATTGGAACAAAATGGGTCTTCAGAAATAAGCTGAATGAAAAGGGAGAAGTAGAAAGGAATAAGGCAAGGCTGGTTGCTCAAGGATACAGTCAGCAAGAAGGTATTGATTACACTGAGACATATGCTCCAGTGGCAAGGTTAGAATCTATACGCCTTCTTATTTCTTTTGCTGCACAGAATAACATCACTCTGTATCAGATGGATGTTAAAAGTGCCTTTCTTAATGACATTATAGAAGAAGAAGTTTATGTCCACCAACCTCCTGGTTTTGAAAATGAAAATTTTCCAGATCATGTTTTCAAATTAAAGAAATCTCTATATGGATTAAAACAAGCTCCCAGAGCTTGGTATGAGAGATTGAGTAATTTTCTTCTGGAGAAGAATTTTATCAGAGGCAAAGTGGATACAACTCTATTCTGTAAAACCATAAAGAAAGATCTTCTAATTTGCCAAATTTATGTAGATGATATTATTTTTGGATCAACAAATGTTATGCTTGGAAAGGAGTTTGCTACATGTATGCAGGCAGAATTTGAAATGAGCATGATGGGAGAACTCAGATTCTTTTTAGGAATCCAAGTTAATCAAACTCCAGAATGCACCTACATACATCAGACAAAGTATGTTAAAGAACTTCTGAAGAAATTCAACATGTCTGACAGCAAGGTGGCAAAGACTCCAATGCATCCTACTAGCTCTCTTGGCAAAGAAGAGGTAAGTAAGAAAGTAGACCAGAAGCTCTACAGAGGTATGATTGGCTCTCTTCTTTATCTTACTGCTTCTAGACCTGATATATTATTCAGTGTTTGTCTGTGTGCTAGATTCCAATCAGATCCTAGAGAATCACACTTGACAGCTGTCAAGAGGATTCTAAGGTATCTGAAAGGTACTTCTAATGTGGGTTTGTGTTACAGAAAATCTGATGATTTTAAATTAGTTGGATTTTGTGATGCTGACTATGCTGGAGACAGAGTGGAAAGAAAAAGTACTTCTGGAAGTTGTTAATTTCTAGGAAGAAATCTAATCTCCTGGTACAGCAAAAAGCAACCCACAATTGCACTTTCAACCACAGAGGCTGAATACATTGCTGCTGCTGGATGTAGCACGCAGATGCTCTGGATGAAAAGTCAACTAGAAGATTATCAAATTTTTGAGAGTAACATTTCTATCTTCTGTGATAATACTTCTGCTATATGTTTGTCCAAGAATCCCATCTTACATTCTAAGGCAAAACATATAGAAATTAAGCATCATTTCATCAGAGACTATGTTCAGAAGGGAATCATAAATTTAGCCTTTGTTGATACAGATCATCAATGGGCAGATATTTTTACAAAACACCTTGTTGAAGATAGATTTAATTTTATTCTGAAAAATATTGGTATGGATTTTTGTCCAGAATGATATTTATAAGAAGCAAATTGTTCCAGATGCAAAAATGCTTAATTCATCTGAAGTATTTCTTCTGTTCATTTATTCTATTCTGATTAATATTTCTGATGTGAAAATCTGAACTAATCATCTTTAGAAGATCTGAACGTTGGCTAACGTTTCATTTCTTGAGAGAATTCAGAACAGCATGCAAGCAAACACGTGTCCCACTAAATCTGAAGAGGTGGCGTGTGGACAACTGAAAAGACGTTTGAGGTGAAATTTGAATAGTAAATATCTTGGTTTTCCCCCCAAATCTGTCAGAAGCATTTATTATTTGAAATGATTTTATTCTCTTCATTTAATGCTGCTCAAACGTGCGTTATTTCTGTCTCTTGGTGTGCCTATGTGATTAGTATAAATACTTGATGTGTATTCACTTTCACACTTTTCACTCTCAGAATTTATATGCATTTTCATCTATTGTTCTCTCTGCATAAAAACTCAAAACCTAAGTGTTCTAAAAAGCATTCTTCAATGGCATCTTCTTCATCAACAACTGCACAGTTTCAATCAACAATGGCTGCTGTGACTTCAGATAACCTAGGTGCTGCTCCATATACTCCTCCACAGAGAACTCTTCTCACACTAGTTGATAAACTTGAAGTATTGTGTGAATCTATGGTGGAATTTGATTCTTTGGCTGACAATGGGTTTGATTTTCGCTCCATTGTTAGAGCTCAAGGTTGGGTAAAATACTTTGATAGACTGTTTGGACCAGTTTACCCTCTGCTTGTTAAAGAATTCTGGATTCATGCATCTGTGTATCCAAAGTTTATTCTATCATCTGTGCTGGGAAAGGAGATCATCATCACAGAGGATCTGATTAGAAGACTGATTGGTTATGAAGAAACAGATGGTGTTTCACATCTGCCAGTTGGGCGTGTTGATATGGATGAAGTTTATGAGGAAGTTATGACTGCTGGACAAGCCTCTAACAGATTCAAAGATCTGAAGCCTGATTACAAGATCTGGGCCAAGATCTTCATGGGATGCATACATCACAGAAAGTCAACAAATTCCCCAGATTATGTCAACAATGAACAGATCTATTTTATATACTGCCTTAGTCAGAGTAATAAGGTAGATCTTCCTTACTTATTGTTCATGCATCTGTGGAATCACATCAATGCATCTAGAGAATCTGTCAAAGAAAAAGGCCAGAAGATTAGGACTTGGATACCTTTTGGAAGGTTGCTCTCAGATCTTCTCACTGAAAATGGTTTAGTGGCTGCTCTGTATGATGCTGGTGTTACAGAAGAACTAGAGTTCATTATGGGAAAGCCTCTGAACGCTAAAAGCCTTCTGAGACTTAAGATTGTAGATGAACTTACTACTGCTCCAAAGAGGTTAAATATGTCTGATCTGAATAAAAGGGTTCCAGTATCAGACTTTCCTCTATTCTTTACTGAAGAACCTAGACACATTGTTCTGATGTATATAGAGGAATGCAAAAGGGAAGGAGTGCCTGTTCCAGCCAATGTGTTTCAACTTGTCAAGCAACCACTGCCAGATGCAGGAGAAGAAGAAGAAGAAGAAGAAGTTCTACTTCAAAGGAAAAGATCTCAGCCTACAGCAGAATCTGAACCTGTCCAGAAAAAGGCAAAGATTGTTGAGAAATCCAAGGATCTTCTGAAGAGAAAGGACTCTGGAGAAGCTGCCTCTGCATCTGCTAAGAGGATTAAACTCAAAGGTACTAAAGCTTCTGTTACTTCTAAAAATGTTGTTATTAATGATTCATCTATTAAGTCTGTACCCAAACCCCCTGTCACTCAAACAACATCTGTTGCTACCCCTAGTTCTGTCTCACCTCAGAAACATCCAACTGCTTCTGTATCAAAACCACCTCAACCTAAAATACACATTAAACACTTCACTCCACGTCCTTCACCAACTGTTCCACAACCAACAGAATCACAACCAACAGATCCACAACAAACAGAACCACAACCATCAGAACTACCACAATTTTCTGATAAACAAAACTCTGCTCAACCACAAACAGAAAATCCTCCAGAAAAACAAACCACAGAAGATCAACCACAAAAAGACTCTGTTATTCAACCATCAACAATTCCATCTTCTGAACCTGTAGCACCTGTTACTTCTGAAACCACTAAAGTAACTTCTGCTCTTGTTTCATCTGAACCACCATCACAACAATCTGATATTCCTTCAGAACCATCTCATATCCCTGAGACAGAAGTTCTTGACATCACTCCTTTAAAAACAGTGTTTCAAGTTTCTTCTACCTCTTGTACACCTGAAACATCCTCCAATTCATCTGAATCAGAAATTCATCCTGATTTTCTGATTAATCCTTCTGACAAATATCTTGTCCATGACCCTGAATCTGAATCAACCTTACCTGCTAAATCTACCATTCCAGACCCTATGCCTCCACCAGCAACATCATCTGAGATGATTGTCCCCTCTACCAATTCATCATCATCTGGAATATCTTGTGCCCAAGTGTCTTCTCTTTATCATAATTTATCTTATGGTTTCAAACTAAAAGATTTTTATGATAGAGTTGAGCCTTCTGAACCTTTGGAACCTCTGAAACCAAAGCTCACTCAGGCCCTTCCATCTGTAATCCTTTCATATATTCAATCTATGAACAATGAAGGATCATTAGCCACCATATCTGCTACATCTGGTAAAGCTGCTGTTTCAGCTCTGCATCCTGCATCTGATAACACAGTTGCATCTGATAAGCCATCAAACTCTGCATTCGTACCATACTCCAATGCATCTTTTGATATTGTTTACCCATGCACAAGACCTCAACCAACTCTGCTCAATGCATTAAACAAATCTTTACCTCAAAAACCAGAAATTCCATTCTTCCCATATGTTCCCCCACCTCTGATTTCCATCTCTAAATCACTGATACCACCAACCCCTAAACCTAAACAGATGACTCTGGAAACCTTGCTTAAACCACCACCCAGACTTAATATTGATCATTTATTTCAAACGTTTTTGCAAGAAATACAGATGTCTTTAGGTACTGTTCAGAAGAGATGTTCTGAAACTATGGATGCAAATGAGACTGACATCATCTGGAAAGGTTTTGTAAATAGATTCAACACCGTAGCTTCTAATCTGAAGAACATCTGTTCTGATGATGCAAAGCTCAGAGCTGAAAGAACTCAATTCTGGATTGTAAACAAGACTGAACCTCTGCTTTGTTTGGATGCTCCTCCTCCTCCTCCACCAGAACCAACTGCCACTACACTAACTATGACTCTGGTAGAACCCTCTTCAGGATCTCCAGAACATATGGCAATTGACTCTGTTCAGGATACAGAACCTCCATCATCAGAGATAAAGACAGAAAATCCAGATTTGGGAGACAAGATTGCTGCTCTGGAAGCTGGTCAATCTGAAATCAGATCTTGGATGGCGAAGCAAGACAAGAAATCTGAGGACATGTCAGAGTGGATGTCTAAACAAGATGAGAAGAATGAGACAATCACTAAGTTCATGTCAAAGCAAGAGCAATCACAATCTGAGATCACAGACCTATTGAAGATGCTTTTGTCAAAACACTCTTAGATTTTTTTTCCTCATATTTGTGCATCTGTTGTTTTGCATCTGAATGTTATTGTTATATCTTCTTATATTTACCAATGTACTTTTGCTCTGTTATGATTAAATGAATCAGTTTGTTATTCTCCATTGAATTATCTGCTATTGTTCCTTTTATTTGTCTTTATTAAAAGTTTTTTTACTTTTTGCTTATGACAAAAAAGGGGGAGAAAATAAAGATCTGAACTATTTAATATAATTTCACTAGAATGAATCTTCAGACATATCTACTCTTTCTAATATCTAAATTGACTATTTCAGAACTTTTGATAAGAACACTCTATAAAAGAATCTCTGAGTTTCTCAGATCATTTATATTTTATCAAACTCTGAATCTCATATCTGCAAGATAGTCTGACCCTTGATTATTACAAAGACAAATAAGATCTGACTCTGAAGATTACTCAAGATAAAAAAGGGAAGTTTCTATTCCTTTTTCATATTTAACTCAGGGGGAGATTCATCATCTCAGGGGGAGTAATAATTCTTTATGTTCAATTAAATAAAATTTCTGATACTTTTTGTCATCATCAAAAAGGGGGAGATTGTTAGAACACAGATTGGTTCTTAATAATTACTCTTTGTTTTGATGATAACTGTTAGGAAATTTATATTTAAGAATTATATACTCTAAAATTTGTTTGAGAGTTTTATTGCAGATTAATATTATATTAACTCTCTAGAAGCAAATCTGCCTTGAATACAAGAAGTTATTCTGACTCTGAAGCGCCAGATGCACCTCACAGAAGAATCTGTTTGGCCCTCACAGAAGATCCTGAGCGTAGTCTCCAGAAGGATCTGAAGAAAGAAGCTCCAGAACATTCTGAGTCAGAAGCATCTGAAGATAGTCAGAAGCATCTGAAGCTGAAGCATCAGAAGTATAGAAGAATATTGATTGAAGAGTTTCTCAAAGCTTTGATCTACAGAAGTTTCTGAAAGTACCTACGCTGCCTAGTACTGAAGTTCTGTGTCAAAATGCTCTGATGATCAACACACTAGAAGCACACACGCTGCAGAAGACTCTGATACAGCATAGTTCTGATTCTCATTAGAAGACTCTGATCCATTCAGACTCTGAAGAACTTGCTGAAACTGAAGAAGTAATTTCAAGATTATATCCGTTGGAACTATTCAACGTCTCTTTCCTTATTTGTGCTAGACACTCTTACACAGACAAAAAGGATTTTTCTGTGCCATCTATTTCAAGGAAAAGTCAGTGCATGTGAAGACAAAAAGGCTCAGACCTTTTGGACTCTCTTTTCAATGATCAGCTTGCATGATTTAGCTGCCTATAAAAGGAGATCTTCACTTCATTCTTTAGTGTTACTCTCTTGCTGAAAAGAAATCATAATATTCTATAAGCTCTCATTCTTAAATTCTTCATAGAATCTCATTGTACTTAAACTTAAGAGAAAAATCACTGTTGTGATTATAGCTTTTTGAAGCATTAAAAACTCTTGTATTTAATTTACATTGATTGTAAAGGATATTCCTTAAGAGGATTCAGTTAGAATCAGTAGCTCTTGAGAAGACTAAGAACTGTAGTTCTTAGGTGATACTATTGTAATCAGTTTGATTTAATAGTGGATTAAGTCCTTGTTGAGAAAGGCAAATCACTCTGGAAGGGTGGACTGGAGTAGTTGTTTAACGAACCAGGATAAAAATAATTGTGTGATTATTTTCAAGTATTAATTTTCCATACTTATTCAATCCCCCCCTTTCTAAGTATTATCTCACCTTCATACATTTCTACCTAAACTAAAGGATGAGGTCTGAAAAAGAAAATGAAATGACTCGGCAAAGCATCGCACTTTATGCCTACGTATTCCCGTCTGGAACGAGAAATCAGAGTCAACGTAGTTCGCCTAACTACGGGTGAAGGTGGGGAAGGTTGCTCGCTAGGATATCGCATCCTATGCCTACGTACTTCCACACAGCATGGAAGATCAGAGCAAACGTAGTTCGGGCTACGCACGACACAAGCTGTTCAAGTGTCTTTTATGAAAAATCTCACCTTAAGCAAGGGTTTTCTTATTGCAAAAAGGTTGATGTTTGTTCAAATCTTTTGACGGAAGAAATGAATTAATCTCTGTTATAACCTTTATTAATATTTTTCTGTTGTTTGAAGAAAGAAGAGATGACACTCTACAAATCCTAGGGTTAAAAAAGGGATAAAAATCTACCCTAATGTTATCATGCATGGGTTAACTCCTAATGTCTATCATGCTCCTCTCTTGCACAGAGAGAAACAGAGCTCCTAAGGGAATAGACGGAAACAGAAACAACAGATATATACAATAAAGCAGTAAAATGCATGGATGCAACAATACAAGCGAGGCAAGGGAGTCCCACTCAACCTCGAACCTAGAAAACAATAGGCAAAAGTGAACAGGATTCACTTTCAACCCAACAAGTTAAACAGCAAACAATACAGTCCGGGGAATTCACACAATACATCAAGAAATGAAACAACTAAAACTAAACAGCAAAGCAGTCTTCATCAGTATCTGGCTTCATCTTCAGGCTTCAAGTAGACATCAGTCTTCTATCTTTAGTCCCCCAATGGCTTTTCTTCAAGTCCTAACCTCCAAGCTGAGGAATCAATCACAAGAGTGAACTGGGTGTGAAGCGATTAGTTGACCACCAAGGGTGGCAAACATACTGCTATCAACACAAAGAATATTTCTCTCAAGAGTTCTATCCCTTAGACATTAGCACCAAGCCTTCCAAAGGAAGGGGGTGAGTGTCTTAGAGAGACTCTGCATCACAGAGAAGGATGGAGGCAATCAAGACCTTCCATGTTTGAGAATCAAGTTGTCTACTCTAGGGCTCTGCCTAACTCCTAGATCCTACAAACTTCAACAGCTACCAGCAAGAGATACTCCTCATCAACTCTGGAAGTTGGTCTTCAGTCTCTGATCTTCAAATGAGCTTCATCATCACAAGCTTCAGCTCTCCCCAAATCCCAAACAAACCCCATACCCCACACACAGACAAAACATAACCCTAAAGAGGGCACACCACACAATCAATCAATATAAGCAATATACCAATAGCAGTAGGGGAATCCTAATATTTTCTAAGGGATCTATCCTATACCCATAACCCCTATAGTCCCATACCCCAAAAATCAAATGAAAATTCCTAAAAGAATTAATCTACTTCACCTATGCTCCTTTAAAACCCTAATTTCATCACTCTAATCTCACCTAATCAAATCACCTAAAAATTTAATCCTAAAAATATGAACTAAATCCTATATACCAGTTGAAGTCCTAAACTAATCAACCTAAAAAGAAAGGAATAAAAATGATAAAGCATCTATTCAAACTAAAATCACCAAATTTGAGTACTAAACTAAACTCATTAAAGTGCTATTTACAAGAAAAATGCATGAAAAATATTAAAACAAAACAAAATGCCATTTTTATTATTTAATATTTTTCTAGACAGGATTATTGACCTAGAGAAAAAAGAACCAATTAAAACAAGCTATTTTCCATTTTTTAATGATTTTTTAAAGGTGAGAAAAATATTAAAGAAAATAAAAACACAAAATATGAAATAAAGGGGAGGGGGCCTGAATAGCAGCTTCCAGTTATAATTGCAGATGGGCCATGATGAGGGGGGCGCGAATATCAATTGCACTAAGGCCCAGCACGCTTCAGAAAACAATTGAAAAATAGAAGAAAAAATAATAAAACCTCGGTTCAAATAGCAGCTGAAACAAGTTCATTCCATTGGGCCTATCAAAGAGGGGGTGGGGATAGGAATATGGATCCAAGCCCAGAGGTGCATTTTAAGTGAAACGCATCGTTTCACGCTGAGTCTTTCCCTCCATTTTCTTCTTCAAATCCCAGCCACACGATCAGATGAAAATGTCAAACATGGGAACCAATCCAACGGTGCATGGCCATCGTCCCCAATCAACCTAGGGTTTCAGAAATTCCCAGCTTCCATGCAACCATGTTCAAGCTCTTCGCTCTCTCTCCACAGGCCATGAAATCAAAACTTATAAAGAGAAAAGTTGCTCCATTCTTTCCCCTGAACACGATGGTACCCTCAGTTTTGACTGAAACCAATTCCATAATAAAACCCGATAGGTGGAACCTCATGGAATACCAACTGCACTCATCAATGGAGCCTCACAATCCTTCAATCTAACTATCCTATCTTGTTCATCATGCCACATTGATCTCAGCAAGCCATTATATGATCATTAACACTCATTATATAACCTATTCTCGACCATCAAAGTCAATACACCCTGCCATGGAACCTCATAGAATTCTCTCTATTTCTCAGAAATCAATCACCTATGGTCTCTAAGCATGATTACCCTAGCCATTCCATCTAATACTGCCTAGATAAAGAGATGTAGATTGAAATGCATACCTTGAAATTTGATGAAACAGTTGTGAATCTTTGCACTAGAGACCTTGGCAATCCTCTCAAATGATCCTTAGAGTATGGTGAGCTTTCTGTTTGCAACAATTAGGATGATGAGTGCTTGGATTCTTGGCTGCAACTCTGGTGCACAATTTTGAATCTTGGACAACAACTCCTTAAACCTCCATTGATGGACCTTGCATCATGCTCATTCACCCTCATAATATACCAAAGATTGGAAATGAAGAACTTTATTGAACAGAAATGGAAGATTATGATAATTCTCTCACTTTCTTACAATGGAAGCAACCATGAAATTCTCTCTCTTCTCTCCCTCTTTTCACCAACCCCTTGCACCAATGATTCACTCTCAATATATAGATGATGATGGACAGATCTAGAAGGTTTTAGAATGATCTTAGAGGATTCTAGAAAGTGGTGGAAAGTCATGGAAGTTCTCATGCCATGATACTTTGAATCATCTCATATCTCATGCATACACCCTTTCATATTTATGTCAAAATCTCCCCTCATGAGTTATTGACATGGTATGTGTGAAAAAACCAATCTCCTTGCCTTGAAATTTCACTTATGCCAAGTTTTCCATACTTGCCTTATTATGCAAGTAACAAAAATACAAAGCAAGTCCAAAATTTAACCCCTAACTCAAAAAAGTGGCTGAACCAATGTCTCTAAAATGATGTTTGGAATCAATTTGGTATATTGGATGACCCATTTTGGATTTGTAGATCTCTCAAACCAATTTTTTATTTCAACTTTTTCAACTTATATGCCCTTTTTAGGTCATTTTTCACCAACTTTGGTCAAGTCTCATTCTATGCATTTCCAAACTTCCATGACTTCGTTTCTAGACTTAAAATGGAATTTTGAGCAACTTTTATGTTGTTAAGTTTTTCATTTGAAGCCTCCTTGTATGAGTTTTAGGCATATGCTAAGAATGACCTATAATCCTCAGATGACCAAAATACCCTTTGCTTGCCAAGACCATAAGTAGAGTTACAAAAATCATATTAAGGCCTACCATACCATTATAGAAAGCTAAGACAATAAGGAACAACTCTTATGTTGGCCAAGAATCCATTTGAAATATCCTTGAAGGTCAAAAGTTGCTTGGAAGACAGACAACTTTCACAGACAAATTTCAGTGCCCTCAGATGACCTGTAACTTGCAAGAGCCATAACTTGAGTTCTATAAATCATCTTGATGACTTCCACAACTCAAATTAAAGCTATGAAAATACTCTACAAGTTTCATGTGTACCAAGAATTCATATGAAGCTTGCATCTTGAGTTACACAGCTTGGAAGTTTGACCTAAATCAGGGGATTTTACACTGAAGCCCTAATTTAGTAACTCCAGTTCTCCTTGACTCCTCTTGATTTTTATTTAGCACAACATCATATCCATATCCATATAGCAAATAATGAATCCCACATTCTTCCAATGATTCTTGATGCCCTTCAAAACACTTCTTTGACCTAGGATTGACCTAGTGTTGACCCTAGTTGACTGACTTCAACTGAGGCCCTTGCAATCATCCCAATGACTTGGTTACTCCTAAAAAATGATCACATAGGCTCTTCATAACATCCATACACACCTCATGCTCTTGGCTCATAGCTCCCACTTCCTCTGATGATCCCCAAACAACCTCAAGATAGGAGAGAATTCACTGATCAACTTGTCAAATCTTCAAAGCTCAAATTCTTCCCTGATGGCCTGAGTAGTCTTGAACATGAATGAAACCCTTGGATAGACCTCTTGAGATAATAATAGCACTTGATCCCCTTGATTAAGATAGCTTTCTTATGCTATGAAATGCAGATGAATACACTATGTACATGATGACAATGCAAATGACTATGCAATTGAAACATAAACCTAGGTTAGAAAAGGTTGGGCAAATTTTGGGGTGCAACACAAGGCATACGTCTTGGTCATACTAAGCATTCGTCATTCTCCTAAAAATAACTCAACACTAATCAATCCATTTCAAATCATCAAACTTGATCAACATCAAGTCTATTTTTTCAAAATGCAAACTAAAGCTCTTGATCAATATTAAGTCCTTTTTTCAAAACATCAAATCTAACCATTTCAACTCAAAAAGCCAAAACTCTTGATCAATATCTAGTACTTTTTCAAACCAAAACTCAAACAATCCAAAATCATCTCTCACCTAAGTGCGAGTCTTTTACCCAAAATCGTGTTTTGCTCAAATGTGGGTCTTTTATCCAAAATCACTTCTCGCATAAGTGCGAGTCTTTTTTTAAATAACTTTCATCGCCCAAGCGCGACTAACCTCATTTTAAAAATTAAAATCAACAAAAAAACAAAGTTTTTTTTATCAAGAACTATGTAGCTTTGAGTTCTCCATCGCATTTGGGGATACTTAGGAGCGATATTCAACATCTCGTCAAGAATTATAACCAAAAAACCAAAAATATCTTTTGTCCTGTCCAAAACTACGTCGCTTTGAATTCCTCATTGCACCCGAGGATACATAGGAGTAAGACCCACAATCTTGTCAAGCACCATAATAAAAACCTTTTACGACCCCTTGATCGCGACTTTATGAGTCTATCAAATTACCTAATTGCAAGTGTACAGTCTATCACATAGTTTTAAAAGATATCGGACCCACAAGGACTAATAATCAATCTATTATTATCTATTGAAAATGTGTAAAGCTAAGACTAATGATTACTTAGTTTTGGAGAAATTAAAAATTAGAATTAAAATAAGATTTAGAAAAGTATCAAGAAAGAGAGATCAAAATGTGGGCTCTATGTACCTCAGGGACTCTATAATTTATTGGCGTTTGTTTTATGTTAAATTGCTTTCAGTAGAAAATACCAGTTTAAAAATTCTATCTCACACTCTCGCGCTATTGATTAAAGCTACACTCCTTAAACATGAGATTTTGCTCTCGTTCGCCCATTTCAATTAAGAAACATATTTTTAAAACTAAACAAGTCCAAATTGATGCCTAAAGCGCTCTCGCTGTATTTAGGATCAATGCCCCATTTCCACTATCCGGTTCAACTCTCACACTCTTGCGCTATCGACTCGAACCATAATTATTTTTCACTCTCGCGCAGAAATGTTTGAATTAGACTTGAAAACTAAAGCCAGAAAAGTCATTTAAGAAAAGTTAACGCCAAAATCATTATCTAGTCCCGTCGGAACGACGGTCCTCACATACCGGACTCAAAGAAACTTAGCTATTTAAACGTAAACAAATTAAGCATGGTAATAGAAAGTAAAGAAAACATGATAATCAAACAAAATATGTGATAAATAAGAATAATAGTCAATACTGTAAAAACCTGAAAACTTGAATTAAATGCGAGAAAACTTCAAGTGCAACGAACGTAAATAAAATAAACTTTAACAATGTCGGCAGGATTGTGATCCAAGAGTACAAAAACTTAAAAACTAAAGTTGTGATAATCCCCTCAATGCGAGCGATTATCACTTTGAATGTAAATTTCTGCTTAAAAACTAAAATATCAGAGCTTCCGCGTACAAGAACTTGGATGCCTCAAACTCTGAAAATTCAGTCTTATATAAAGGTCTGGTGTTATAACTGTCTTCAAATTCGTAAATCCATCTAAAAGGTTCTTGTTGTGCACAACGAATGTGAGGGGTGCTAATACCTTTCCCCCGCATAATCGATTACAAAATCCAAATTTGGTTGCGACAAACATTTTCTTTTCATTTTGAGGGTTTTATCGACATTTTCTCTTTCCTTACTTGAAATAAATAAAGTTCTGTGAGCGCGCGAAATCTCATCATACCCTCATTTTCACCCTATATTTTCTTATCATACATTCATCATATCATCTCATTAGCATGTCATTTGATCATTGTCATCTAACCAAAACATCAAGAGATGTGGTACTTGTTTGTTCTTCTTTGTGTTCATTTAGGTGCACAAGATTGGATTGGGAAGTTCATGATCAAGGCATATTCACTATGGCATGAGAGGTTTCATTTTGGTCAAGGAAGATTCAAAGTTTGGTTCATTGAAATGGTTCATGTGTTTATTTCAACGACATCTCCATCAAATTTACAAGCCAAAACCCAATTATTCAAGTTTAAATCAAGTTTTATTCATTTGGTATTCACATGATCAACATTATGTATTTTGATTCAAGATCATAGAAAAAAATCACAAGTTGGTACAAGGTGACGTGGCCTAAAATCCAAGTATGGTATGTCATTTGGTCTAAACACCACAACTCTCTCAATTTTCACCCAATGGAAAAGCTACTTTGAGCCAAATGTAACAAATGACCTCCTCAACAACTTTGCTTCAAATGTCAAGCATCGATTCAACCTCCAAGGACCTCAATTTTTGAAGGGACCAAGCTTCCAAAAGTTCCAAAAACCTTGTCATGACCCTACTTTCCACCCATGCCATTTATAGTTCAAGCATCCAATTGCCAAATTTCTTTGTGCCTAATGTTAAGCTTATGGAAAAGATCATTTGGCCTAAGTTTGGCTCAAAATGCATGAGGAAATTAAAAGTTGTGATGTCTTGAACTTGGAGGTTTCAACTGGCAGACATGCCACAACCTAGCTCGACCTAATGCATGACCAAGAAATTAGGCCACGACTTAAACTTTAAGGGCATTCCATTCAACTCAAGCTATCTTTTTTACTGGTTCTTTTTTCCTTTGATTCAATGGAGCAAGATATCTGGATCATCCATGTGAGATTGTAACCAATTCATTGCTTCTTCTACTCCAACATTTGATGTATTTATAGCATATTTTTTACAATGAGGAAGGTGAAAGCCCATTGAAACCAGTTGTGAAACAATGCTCTTAACACACTTAAAGTGTGTCCTTCAGATGTCTTCAAACACAAAGCAAAAGATACAAAGGGTTTGGATTCTATTGAATAACAAAAGAAATTTAGATATTCAATGGGTCCACAAAGTTAACTTGAATTTATAATAGACAAGTGGGTTAAAATTTGGTAATATGGATTTGGAAACATGAATAATGTAAAATGGATGAATTTAAATATGGTTTAAAGAAAAATATTTTTTGAATGAAAAATGGATATGGATTTATTTGTATTTTGAATGAATGTGGATATTAGATAATAGAATGAAATAGTTTGGATTTAGAAATGGATAAAAATGGATAACAATGGATTTTGATATGGATCTCAATTCACACCAAACTCCTACCCTTGATGAATCCCAAAAAACTCAATTCACAAATGCATTGTCTTGATGACCACAAATCCCCTTAACATGACACTCTAATCCCATAATCTTCAATTGATGACTGTCCACAAACTCAACCTTGCATGAGAAAAACCTGATCTTCCTTGAATGCACACTGGTGCAGAAATGACTTGAATTGTTCAAAGGAATCAAAACCCTAATCCATAGCCCTTCTTGATTACACCAATGAAGGAAACTTGAGCATTTGACAGTCTTGAGAGACCTCTTGCTTCAACTTGACTAAATTAGACAGAAAAATCATCTCTGAATAGGGAAAGCTTAGATCACGAGAAAAATTCTTTGATCCATGTCTTAAGAGCTCTAGCAAATGACTGATTATGAATTATGACCTAGTGGAAGATGCAGATGAATGTGAAACATAAGCTAGAAAAAGAGAGGGCAAATTTTGGACTGCAACAATGGTCGGTTACAATATATGTCAAGCGAAACCCCGACAACAAACAAACAACAATGCTATTTCATACATACATGAAAAACAAGAAAAACCAGGCACACACAACATAAAAATAAAATATTACATTTCCAAAATGTGGGCAGAGCCCATGTTCAAAAGTTACAAAACATGGCACGCATGCCAAAGAAACCTACATCAAAATATGGTGTGCATGCCAAAAATGAAATACAAGAAAACAACACTAGGCAACTACATTCTCCTCAGGTTGGTCTCCTACCATGGTCTGGCCATCATCTTCGTCTTCGGCTTCGGGCGCGACCACACGACCTTGGACCACCTGGTGATAAGGGCATGTTCCTTTGGTGACGAGCTGGACGCCAGGGTTCACGATTTGGAGCTTCTCCACAGAACAGTTAAAGCCCACCTCGATAGCCCCTAGACAATCCTGCTCGACCTCCCGGATCTTCGACACCAGGTCAGCCCGAGATGCCATGAGCTTATCTTTGGCGGACTCATCCTCAACAGTCCGTGCAGCTGCTTCCAACTCGACGGTCCTTGCCAAAAGCTTCGCCATCTCTTCGCCGACGGCCTTCACATGCTTCCCCACTACGAGGTTATTTTGCAGCTTGGTCAGGTCAGCTGAGGGGCAGGTCTCTTCGTTGAGGACCAAATCCGTTTTGAAAACCCCACCACCGCGCAACCATATCCTCCGATAAGGCTTTCCTCCTCGCCTTCCAGTCAACGCTCATGATGGCCTTGGACTCAACGCCACTCACGATCAAGGAATTGGCCCTGCAGAAGAAATCAGGCTGCAAATAGCAGGGTGGGAACACAAACTTCTACTCGGAGATACTCCCGGTGAGGTAGACAGTCTCGAGCTCACTGACCCGCTTCCTTTTAGGCGTCCCCTGCGAGGTTGGAGATTGGCTTCCTTGGGGGCAAGCGGATGAGCCTCCGGGTGTATGGTCAGAACCAGGCATATGCTGTACTTGGGTGACTCGCCCCTTACAAACCTTTTTCCCACCCTTGGTGGTTGCCAGCTTCTTCACGCGTTCCTGCATGCCCGACATCTTACCTGCAAAATAACAAACAAACAAGTCTCCAAACAGCAAACCAATGACAGAAACGTAGAAGGAACCCTAGTGAAGGGGGTTTCCGATACCTAAGAACCGTAAGGCCTCCTCGTCGGACGCACACTAAAGGAGGGCTTTCGTATTTATCAATCGCTGCTCCAAAAGAACCTCCCTGCGGGAGTCGAGGGTAAATTCCTGTCCCGAGTCACACATTTTGCAGGGATGAAGCCGAAGATAAATTTGACCAGCTTCTGGTAGGCCAACCAGTCCTTAGTATCTAATGAGTCGGGCCTGACTATGTAGTTGTCCTTTCCCCTTTTGAAATGCTCCTCCATCCACTCCAATGGAAACTTCGACTCTAAGACCTTCTCCCGTTGCCCATTTTCTTCTTTGACCACTAGGTCATACAGCGAGTCTACGGCCACGTGGCTGATGGGCTTGACGACAAATTAATGGTCTTTGGAGGTACAAATAGAGTCTAGATACGCCTGAAACAGTCTCCTCGATTGCTTCAAGGAAACCTAGTTATGCCGACCTTCGAAAATCTATCGTTGTAGATGGAAGAAGTGAAAGAAAAGAGTCAGCATGGTCCTAATGTTGAGGTATCGACATAAGAGCTTGTATGCCCGCATGAATGCGATCGCGTTGGGGTGTAGCTGCAAAGGCGCCAGGCGCAGCCAGTCAAAACTCCCCGTTGGAAATCACTAAAAGGAAAACGTAGGCCTGCTTCTTGGAAAGTGAATTCATACATAGGAAGCCTCATCCCTTTGAAAGACGAGCATATTCGATGGTGTTCCCTGGGTTTATACACCTTCCAGTTTATAGAGGAGCCCTCAGAACAGTCATAGACAGTAGAGTAAGAATCAAATTCATCCACGGAAAAGCGAGGGGGAATGCTCAGGGGCTCCTACCCGACCCAATCCGCGGCATCCGATTTTGCTCCTCATGGTCTGTGAGACCGGAGAATCGCACTCGCCGCTAATTATTATGGTGAGAATCAGATGTCAGGCTATTGATTAACTTGAATTTTAATTCATTGAAGTTCACCACCAAACTTTAATTTATCCAAAGAAAAGGTTAAAGAAAGAAAAACCTTTTTGCGCGATGTAACAACAACGCTAAAGATTCGGGGATCAGGGGTTGGTTATGCCTAGGGTAGGTATTTCACATCCTAGACATCTGTAGTACTCTACAAGAACCTTTTGTGTGTATGCATGCTAAGTTATCTAAGTTGTTTGCTAGGGTTATAGGATCAAGGTTAGGGAAAAAATGAGGTAAAGACCTAAGGATAGTTCTAAGTTTGCTCGCAAAGATATGGCATCTTATGCCTACGTATCCTGACTAGGATGGAATCAGAGCAACCGTAGTTCACCTTACTAAGGCTGAGGAGTACTTGATTGAGGTCAAGACTCCAAGGGTGAACAAACATAACAATGTTTGTATAGAGTTTGACAAAACTCTCTAGATCTAAGTTTAACACTCAAGGGGATTGACTTTAACAAAAGCCAAGAGGGGAGTAAGTAATCATAACAATGATTCTTACATAGAGTTAACAAACTCTATCCTAAGGTTCTAATTGAAGGATATTCCTAACAAGGGGTAGGTATTTAGACTTATAGCAATGTCTAATGGATATAGGTTCTAAATTTATGAAGTTAAAGGACCTAATGTCTTAATCAAGTCAAAGGGATGGGTAATGAGCTATCTATGACAGTGAAGTCAATAGATGGACTTTCCTTTGGAATAAGGGAATAACAAGGCAATTGGATGAGAAATAACAAGTTCCATCACATGGGGAGAACTTAACAAAGTTAAAGCACACATATGAATTCATTCAAATATGATAAAGATATAAAATCATGGTAACAAACAAGAAATATTAGGGCAATCATGTAACAACATGAAACAAAAATGATAACAAAACAAATTGATGGGAACTAACAAGTTCCATCCCATATGGATCAATCTTGACAAAGATAAATAGAAATAAGATATGATCAATCTTGAAATACATCAAGCATGGTTACAACCAAAAGTTTTTATTTAACATAACAATGTTCAAAGATCATGAAGGTAACAAATCAACAAGAGCAAGCATGAAACATGTGTAACAACAACAAGATCACCAATGGTAAACAAAAAAAACTCATGCATACAAGATACAAGTTGAGTAAAACATGATATATCAATCAAAAAAAGATAAATTTAACAACATTTAATCATTTTCAAGACATATTGATGACAATCAATCATGGATAAGCAAGAAGAGTGACAACAGTTTAAGCATGGGTTCAAACCTCACATAAAGGAAGATAAACAAGATTTATAGTATCTTTCAAAGAAAGAATGAATCCTAAACATGGTATGGTTCTAAAATACACATAAACAAATAAGGTAATGTAGGGGGTGTTGAGGATCATGTTCATGAGGTTACAACATCACAGAACACACAAGGATTCACATAGAAGTTCCAAGTCATACATTCACATTCATGCAATTACAAAGGCAAGAAATAAACCCTAAACATGTTATGGTTCCAACAAGACACATAAACAAGTAATATGAGGTTAAGGGACCATGTTCAAGAGATTACAATATCAAGAGGCGTGTCACAAAGCAACAAAAAGTTTCAAGGCATGGTTTTCATATTCATGCATTTAAAAAGGAAAAAATAAGCATGGTAAAACAAAGAACCAAATGTTTTCAAACATATAAACACGTAAAACATACAAAAGTGATTCATACAAGATCAATCATGCAAAAAAAATCAAGTACTAGGTCAAAGAAACTCATGAAAATAAGTAAAAACCCTAAAGAAGGTCATGTCTTTCAAGTGAACTAAAGTGTTTTAAAAATAATAATTCTTGAATTATTTCTTCACACATTTAAACTAGATATATAAAGGAGCATTTTTAAAAAAGAATGGCATCCAAATGATAAAAATCAAAGAAGTTATGCACTTTGGAAAATTGGGTGTCAAAAGTAGGCAAGGCAAAGCAAAAACTTGGGCAACTTGGACCTATTCTAGGGGGATTTGCAAAAGCAAACATAACTTGCTCAAAACTCAACCAAATTGAGTAAAATAAAAAGGGAATTGTTTATTTTTTTCACAAGGAACTCAATGGTGGTGGTATTTTTCGCAGATCATGCATCATATGGAAAATTTGATAGCAACATCAAAAATGAAATGTTATGTGCAAGAACATGTTGACAGTCAAATGTACATGATTTCAGCAGCAAACAAGTGATCAAACACACCATCTGGAACACATAAATGATGTTTACAAACATCACACATCAAGAGAGGAGTTCAAACAATATATAGCACATGAAATAGCCAAAATGCCAAGTTTGAGCAAGAACATTGTGACAGACAGAAATGCAACATTTCAAAAACAATTAAATGATTCAACACAACACATATAACATGTAAATGATGTTTACAAACATCTAGCACCGAAGCTTAAAAAGAAACACAATGTTTCTTATATAAATGGAACTTTAAGCAAATTAGCAAGCAAAACCAATGAGGCAGTCACAACCATACAAGTTTAAGAGTGAACCAAGGTTCAAACATGGCCTATAATAGATATTGAACATGTTCATACGTAATGCACATAAAAAACTTGCATGATTCAAAAAGAAGCTAGTTATGAGTATTTACCTCTTGTAGCCTCCTAAATTAAATGCACAAAGCAAGAATTCCAGTTGAGATGTGATGATTTAAACAGCTTTAAGATGCTCCAAATAAACTATTCAAGTGGTCCAAACTCCCTCCAAGTGACTGCTTTGACAGAATGGTGGTTTTTGCTAGGAATGACCAAGAACTCCTAAAGGAAAACCTATGAAATGGTGTTACAGAAGTGTGGTAATGATTTTAATAGCAAAAACAACTTATATGTAAGGTGTTTGAAGGGTTAGAGCAGCTGGAAATGAAGTGGACAGAGTTGTGGCTTCAAAGATGCAGAAAGTCAAACTATCTTGGATTGACAATTGACTTTTTGAATGAGATGTTTTCTGGTGAAGGTAAGTGTTTGAACAACTTCAATACTTTATTTTTGATGTGTTTGAAGTGTTGGTGGAAGTGTTTGATGGCTGGAAAAGGTTTGGACTGAGTTTATGCAAAACAGGTTTTTGTGCTACAAGAGAGCAAGTTCACAATTTGCAAGAAGGTTATGATCAGAAGAATGAGTGAGATTTTGCATGGTTTCTAGATTAATCTCATGTGTTTTAGAAGTGAGGAGAGTGACCTATTTATAGGAAAGTTTAGAGAGCAAGTGGTATGGGTAGTTCAGATCATTTTGCAAAGTTTTGCTTTTTTGGAGGGAAAAGTGAGCAAATCCCACTTGTGATCTTGTTTATAAGCAAGAATGAGTTTCCAATGCATTTCATCATCACTAACAGCCTGTGAATAGCTGGTATAAAGTGAAAGGAGACTTGCATCTGAGGCAGGAGCTGAGTTGCAGCAGGTTTGGCATAAAGTTTCTCTTTCGTGGCTACTTAGTTGTACTTTCTTTGAATAAACAATTCAATTAACCAAAATTCTGGTTTTGCTTTTGGTACCTTCTTGTACTATCATCAACTAAACCTCTAAAAATCATAACATGAGCTAACTAAGTGTTTAGGATGAAATTGGCTAGTTTATGCATCCATTGGCAAGAGTTGTACTTGATTTTGTGACATGACAAATCTTCAACTTGCCTTCTTCGATTCTCCCTAACCATAAAGGCTGAGGAAATGATCTTGTACTTTTTAAAAACCCAAAAATATTATCTATAAGTTTCATGTTTTATAAATGTTCAATTTCCAAAAGGAACTATGTCAAAAATCCTCTTGAAGTTGGATGCACATTTGATTTACAAGTCAAGAAACATGAAAATTGTTTAAGTGTAGAAATCCTTCACAACTTGATGAGCTCATAACTCCAAATCTATGCATTTTTGGACCTCAACCCCATAAGAGACTCTTGTATTACTCCTCAAGAGCTTTCCAACAAGCTTTGAACCACTCCATTTGGATGTGTGGTTAGGAAGTTATGATCATTCCAAGTTGGCTTAAAATTAGGGTTTTTTCATGAACCCTAGTTTCTTGATTTGCAAGTTTTCCATCATTTCTTAACTAAATATTCACCAAACTTACTAGTTAGGCATAACATGATGTTTTAAAGCTTTCTTGCTTCGATTTAGGGTCAGAACCCTAAAAGTCAAAGAGTTAACTCTCTAGATAGACGAACTGAACAGTTGAAATCTTCAGGATCGATCCTTGGTATTCTAGGGTTTCTTGAACCTTTCATACTTCTTGAGGGGACTTCAATAATTCATAGAAACATCATGGACCATGGTTGAAGCTTTGTAAGACCCGTTAGACCAAAATTCAAACTACAATTGACTTTTTCAACTAGAAACCCTAATTAGGGTTTTGCATAGCACTGCTTTAATTCTTTTGGTAACAACCTCAAATAGCACTTGTTGTTGGCCAGATATGAGTCTCTTGATGATATGAAGACTTGATTTGTAGAAGATCAATCTGATACCTTGACTGATCAATCCACAGGGTCCTTGATTTTAATAGTGTGAAACCCTAATTCATCTGCATCTTGACAAAGACCAAACTTGAAAAAGGTCAAGTTAGATGACATATGCTTGATGCACCTAGAATGAGAATTGAATCTAGGGGTCAAAATTTAGGGTATGACAGTTGCCCCTATTTAAATATCTTCACCAGATGGTAATGAGAGATAACGATCTCTATAGAATCATGGTGAAAGGTATTTAAATATAGCAAACCAAAAAGTTTTCCTTTAGATACGGTGGTATGCAAAAAGACAAATGTTGATCATGCAACGAGTTCTAAGAATGATGCTTTATAATTCTTGAGTGTAAGAAAATGCTTACACACGAGCAAAAGAAAAAAGAAGAAAAAAATAACGAGTAACCACTCACTAGGAACATAGACACATCGGGGAGAGATCGAAAGCATACCAACTAATAGTTTAGACATGACTAATGATGGTACTTCAAGAGGATCTTCCACACAGGGGACATAAACTCCATCGGGGAAGACAAATCTCCATTGGGGAAATGCATATCCAGCCGGAAGATGCATCAAGGGAGACAAGGATAAGAAGCCACACAGGGGAACAAAATTCAACAGACTCGGACTCTAACTAGGGATTCAAAAGATAAGATACACGATCCCTATCCGGGAACAAACCAAATGGGGACTTTCCTTTTAACGAAGAGTTCAAACGGGATCTTCGGGATAATACTAGAAACAAGACCAGGCCTACCGGGGGTGCTAGTGACTACCAGACCTCCAAGACTTGCTGGGGATATCTAGGGATTCACTGGGGATGTTGGTAACAACCAACCATCCTAAGATCAGGTTTAGATGAACATTGCCAATAATCATTGGGCTTTTAAACGGATATGGTAACGACCAAAACCGGGATACCAATAACAATTAGACTTTGATCAAATAATGCTAGTAACTATTTGGCTCACTGGGAATCTCACCAAAAGAGACACGTGTTACAACCATATTCTCATGACAATTGGTTTCGAACAGTGCCAGTAACTACCAAACTTCAATAGGGGAGATGTTGGTAGTGACCGTATTCCAAGAACAATTGGGTTTCAATTAATGTCAATAACTACTGGACTTCCTGGGGGAATGTTGATAACAAACAACATTCAGAGAATATAACAGAGTTGGATGAAAATTGCCAATTGCAATTGGGCCTTAAACAAATCCAGTAACCAATGGACTTCCGAGAGGAAACAGGTAACGACCAAACACTCCCCTATCAATAACAATTAGTTTCAATTAATGCCAGTAACTACCAGACTTTCTTGGGGATTGGTGACAACCAAAATAGTGATACTAATAACAATTGGATTTTAAGCAATGTCAGTAACTACGGGACTTCCAAAAGGATATGGTGACAACCAAATCAGTGATACCAATGACAATTGGATTTTAAGCAACGCCGGTAACTACTGGACTTTCAAAAGATAAGGTGACGACCAAATCAATGATACCGATAATGATTGGATTTAAAAATCACCAGTAAACATTGGGTCTCAGCAGAGTCGGTTAACAAACGGGGCATGACTGGGGGGATAGATCCAGGTAAAAACCAGATCTTAAGGATAAGCTGCAACATTAGTAACGACTAAAATTTGGTAACCATCAATTAGCAGTATCAGATAGAGGTCAGCGACCGGCCTATTGCTAATCGCAACTAGACTTCCCGGGGATATAAGTATTTATTACAATAATACCTAAGCTGGATATCTTGACAAAGTTAAGATAACAACTAATGGGCAAGCCCATGACAACAGGTCTGAAGCAAAGGAGTTTGATAACAACCAAAGAATCTCAAGATGGTATCCAATAACTACTGGGGAAGGAACACCCGATAGATTCTTGACAAATAAAACCGCTCAACTGGATCGCAATGGCCACAGCCAGAACAAACCAAAACAAGAGGTATGCTAAAAAATGCATATGCTAAAGGTATGATGCAAATGTAATACCGAACGACTCAGTAGAAGAAGGAAACAAAAGATAGATAACAATCTATCACATCGGAGGCAAAAAGAATCACACTGAATCCCAACGCTGGAGAATGATCTTAATCCTCTAGAGTGGAAACGATCCCTATTCTTGCAAACTTGCCAGAGAGAGGTCACAATTTCAATATAGCGGACAAAATAACTAATCAGAGATATCGAAACTTCATAGCGCGGCGGCATGGGGAAAGATATCTCTATAAACCTCATATTGCTGAAATGATGGTATCAAGGTTTCAACTGTTATGTCCTTATGAGAGGGGTATAAATTTACACCGTCATGCAGCAATCAGAGTTACGTCTTGCTTGTTAATTATCTTTCTTCAGAAAAATTTTGTTGTTTCAAAAACTTTTTCCTTTAAAAATCATTATTAACGAATAGGTGGTGTTTTGTATAACAAAAAAGGTAGAGCATAAACAAAGATTGGTCCAAATCTGATTTTATTCAAAGATGGAAACTTGCAAAAGGCAAAGTCCCATGGAACAATTACAATTTGTAAAAATGGCAATGTAGGTAAAGGTTTACAAAAATCCAACGATTATCCAATCCTAACTAGCTAAGAGTCGGTCTGAAATGCTGCCTTTGACGAGAGTATTGGAAAGTGAGCCTCTTTGACGACCTTCTGTAGTAGTGACAACTCTTGATACAGTGAAATGCCTTTGTCCCTAAATTTTTCCTGAATCGCCCTTTCGGGTTTTCAATTCAACGAGATGCTCATTTTTGTCTAAGCCGCCTTTTCAGGTTTTCAACTTAGCGAGCTTTTCTTTTTTTATCCCTAATTTTTTCCCAGATCTCCTTCATAGGTTATGATCCACCAGGATGCCCCTTTTTTGTGTGCCTAAGTTGCCTTTCCAGATTTTCAACTTAGCGGTCTTTTTTAGGCATAGTATTTTCTTACTGCATCTGAGTTTATAGGATGTGGGAGTTGTTCACCATCCATCATCGCAAGGATCAGAGAGCCTCCAGAAAAGACCGTATTCACAATGAAAGGGTCATCGTAGTTTGGCATCCACTTTCCGCGCGTGCCTCAATGTACTGTCAGAATATTTCTGAGTACCAACTCACCCTCTTTATATTCTTTGACCTGGACTCTCTTATCGAAGGCTCTTTTCATTCTCTTTTGGTAGAGCTGACTGTGACACATTGCCGTCATACTCTTTCATCCATTCATCTTCTTCGAGCTTGGCTTCTATTAAGACCCTTAAAGAAGGTATCTCAACCTCAATAGGTAATACTGCGTCCATCTCGTAGACTAGGGAGAAAGAGGTTGCCCCTGTTGAAGTGCGAACAAATGTTCTATATTAGTGTAAAGCGAACGGTAGTATTTCATGCCAATCTTTGTAAGTCACTACCACCTTCTGCATAATATTTTTAATGTTCTTGTTTGCAGCTTCAACAACGTCGTTCATCTTAGGCCAGTAAGGAGAAGAGTTGTGATGTTTAATTTTGAAATTATCACAGAACTCCTTCATTATTTTGGTGTTCAGATTTGTCCTATTATCTATAATGATTTGGTTAGGGATTATGTAATGACAGATAATTTCCTTTTTAATGAACCGGGCAACCACCTTCTTTGTTACATTTGCATATGATGCAGATTCTACCCATTTGGTGAAATAGTCGATAGCGACGAGGATGAACCGATCACTGTTAGATGCTTTAGGCTCAATTGCTCCAATCATATCAATGCCCCACATTGAGAGCAGCCAAGGTGATGTTAACACGTTTAGGGGATGTGGATGCACGTGCACCTTGTCTGCATAAATTTGGCATTTATGACTTTTTTGGGAAAATAGGATACAGTCAGTCTCCAAAGTGAACTAGTAATAACCAACCCTCAAGATCTTCTTTGATATGGCATGGCCACTTGCATGGGTACCGAAGGAACCTTCATGAATATCTGTCATCAGCATGTCTGCTTCTCTTTTGTCAACACATCTGAGTAAGACCATGTCGTGATTTCTTTTATACAGAACATTATTGATAATGAAGAACTTGGATGACAATCTTCGCACAGCTCTCTTATCAATTTTAGAGGCATCCACCAGATACTCTTGATTCTGAAGGTAATTTTTGATGTCATAGAACCATGGTTTTCCTTCAGACTCCTCTTCAGCCATCATGACGTATGCTGGCGCAATGTTTCTTTCAATGCTAACCAAGGGAGCTTCATTGATAAACTGAACCTTCCACATTGATGCTAGCATGGCTAAAGCATCAACAATATGATTTTCAGACCTCGGGACGTGTCTGAAAGCGATCTCGTCAAAATAATCGATCATCTCCAAAATGTAGTTTTTGTAAGGAACCAGTTTTTTGTCTCGGGTCTCCCATTCGCCCTTGAGCTAATAAATCACCAAGGCAGCGTCGCCAATTACTTCCAGAATCTTAATGCGAAGGTCAATGCAGCTTCAACGCCTAAGGTGCAGGCTTCATACTTAACTATGTTGTTCGTACATTTGAAGCATAATCTTGCAGTACTAGCAGTGTAACCACCAGTCGGATTTTCCAGAACAGCACCAGCATCATGGCCTCTTTTGTTGGATGCATCGTCGAACATCATTTTCCAACGGGAACCAGATTCAGGACCCTCTTCAAGACCGGGTTCTTCTTTAGCTTTGTAAATAAACATGACATCTTCGTCGGGGAAGTCGAATTTGAGCGGTTGATAATCTTCAACAGGTTGATCAGCAAGGTAGTTTGACAAGATGCTTCCTTTTATCAACTTCTAAGCGACATATTGAATGTCATACTCTGACAAGAGCATGTTCCATCTTGCAAGTATTCCTGTTTGAAAAGGTTTCTCTAATATGTACTTTATTGGATCCATTTTGGATATCAACAGAGTAGTGTGACAAATCATGTACTGTCTCAGACGTTTGGCTGCCCAAGCCAGAGTGCAACAAGCTTTTTCCAGTGGAGAGTAACGACTTTCACAATCGGTGAACTTCTTTCTCAAGTAGTAAATTGCATGCTCCTTCCTCCCTAAATCATCTATTTGGCCCAAGACACAACCCATTGATTCTTCAAGCACCATCATGTATAGGAAGAGAGGTCTTCCTGGCACAAGAGGGATCAATATTGGAGGCTCTTGGAGGTATCCTTTCATATTTTCAAATGCCGACTGGAAATCCTCGTTCCACACAACCGCTTGATCTTTTCGTAACAACTTAAAGAATGGCGTGCAAGTAGGAGTCAAGTTGGAGATGAACCTGAAGATATAATTCAGTCTGCCAAGGAAACCTCTGATCTGTTTCTCAATTTGTGGTGCATGCATTTCCTGAATGGCTCGTACCTTGTTGGGATCCACTTTGATTCCATGCTCACTAACAATGAAGCCGAGTAGTTTTCCAGATCTGACTTCAAAGGTACATTTGGCAGGATTTAGTCTCAATTGATACTTCCTAAGTCTTTCAAATAGCTTTAGCAAATGATAGAGGTGATCTTCCTTCAAAGTGTCAATATGCAGCAGAGAGAAATCGTCCTTCGGACTTGCTTTATTAAGATCCCTATAATCTACACACATTCTGACTTTACCATCCTTTTTAGGTACATGTACAATGTTAGCCACCCACTTAGAGTATTTAGAAACTGCTAGGATACCTGAGTCGATCTGCTTTTTAACCTCATCTATGATTTTGAGAGCCATGTCAGATCTGGACCTTCGAAGCTTCTGCTAAACCGGAGGACACTCAAGTTTAAGAGGGAGTTTGTGTATTACAATGTCGGTATCCAACCCAAACATATCTTGGTAGGACCAAGCAAACACATTCGCATAGTCTTTGAGAAGCATTACAAATTTGTATTTAACATCTGCCCCTAGTGATGGCCCAATCTTGACCTCTCTTTTTACTTCTTCGGAGCCTATGTTGATGACATCGATCTGTTCTTTATATGGTTGAAGATAGGCATCCTCGTACCCAGTCATTTTTGTAAGTTCTTCAGGAACTTCGAAATCCTCATCACTTTCTTCTTTAGCTTGGAATACCGGTGAACCAAGGTCAGAAGGCACTGGATGATCATCAGATTTAGCGGGTGATGGAGGTTCTCTATATGTGTTAACGAGTTTAAAATGAGCAAACACACACAAAGAGATGCAAATGATGAATTCTTTTTAGGTTTTCAAAAGATTGCCATTTTTTCCTTTTTTACAAAAAAGTGAAAACAAAAAAAAAGAAATGAATCACAAATGGAAGTTTAACAAAACACTCATTCATTGATTGATCTTTTAATTACGAAAGTGTGGCCCATACAAAATGATCAACTGGCCCTGAACATGACCAGGGATTTCAAACAGAGAAAATTCTAACAAGCAAAACAAACAAATTACTCGAAGAGTGGTAACATGATGGGAACTTCAACGGCCTCCCAATTGCACAGAACGACTTCATCTCTGAATACTAGGTCGTCAATGTAGTTTACTTCAGCGTCTTCTTCGATAACGTTTACTTGAATACCGCCACTTACGAAGATCTCTTTCAGGGTCGTCAGGTGCTTGCCGTTGACTTATTTTTCTTCATCTAAAGTTGGTTTGTAGCCGATTGTTCTTCATCCAAGCGTTGATCTCAATTACCTCTCCCCAACCTTGCGGAATACCTTCCTTTATGGAACTCTTAATACTCTGGTTAGAGACGAAAGATAGACCACGTGTAACAACAGTGTCCTCAATCAACACAGCATATGCAACTTCTAATGCTTTAAAAGCTGCTTCCAATGCATCTTCATCAGCTTCAATGTATCGGAAGAAGGATAGATTGCTCACCATCAGGTCCTCTTTGTTGTGCACTACGGTTAACTGATCCTCAGTAATGAACTTCATCTTTTGATGTAATATGGATGTGACAGCGCCCACTGCATGTATCCACGGCCTTCCCAGCATACAACTATATGTAGAATTTATTTCCATTACCTGGAAGGTGATTTCAAAGACCTGGGGTCCCACCATGATCTGCAAATCAACCTCTCCAATTATGTTTCTCCTCGATCCATCGAAAGCCTTCACAATCAAATATATGGCTCTCATCTCAGCTCTTTTGTATGCCAACTTGACCAATGTTATTTTGGGCATCACATTGAGAGTTGACCCCGTGTCAACAAGTACTATGGCGAGTGTATCCTTTTCACACTTAACAAACACGTGTAGGGCACGATTGTGGTTGCGGCCCTCAGTGGTCAAGTCATTATTATCGAAGCTCAGCGTATTGCAGGCTGGGATGTTAGCAATAACGGAGTCAAATTACCCCACAATGATGTCTTTCGTTACATGGGCTTGTGTTAGTATCTTCAATAGAGCTTGTTGGTGAGCGGGAGAACTTAGAAGTAACGACTTAATCGAGATCTTGGATGGTGTCTGGTTGAGTTGGTCCACTACCTGGTAATTGCTCCGACGAATTATTCTAAAAAATTCCTCCTAATCTTCCTTTGGTATTTCCTTCCCTTTCATTTTTTCAGTAACAGGCTCTTTGGAGATGGTTTCCTTAAGAACAATTTCCTTAGGAGTGGTAGCAGTTGCTTTGGGAGCAGTGGCAACTGCCCGAGGAACAGTGAAATTTGCCCAGGGTTGATATATACGACCGTTGCGGGTCATTTTGCTTGCCCTGGAAATATTTGTCACGTCCTTCTGCTTTCTTCTGGATTCCATGTTGTACCAGGAGTAGTCGTATTTCCAAGATACAACTTTTGGATTAGGACTCGATCCCTTCCTTAGATAAAACCTTGGCTTCGGCTGGCCCACAGTTGGCACAGGGTTGTTGTGGAATACAGGTCTAACAACAGCGGGAGAAGCAGACTTGCTACTCACATTATTGAATACTGGCCTCTTTTCAAATTTCTTTGGTAAATTAAATATTGGCTCAATTACTGAGATATCTTCTTTTTTCTTCTTTCCATATATTTGCAGCAAACCTTCATCAACCATTGATTAAATATCCCTCTGCACTATGTCACAACCCTGCGAATTACGATGACAATCACTGTAGCTCTCATGTGAACCGTTGATCAGACCAGCCTTTATCAATTTTCTATGCAACTCGACCAATAGGGTTTTGACTTCAGACACCTTAGAAATTAATCTTATGTCAGAATCTTCCTCTACAGCATGGACACCATCATGCTTTGGCGAAGGACGGTTTTCCATATTAGGCTGGTTATCCTCAAAGGAGAGGATCTCCTTTTTTAATCAATTCTCACACAATGTGTTGGAGTGCTATGCAACCCTCGAGGTCGTGCCCCACAACATTTTCATGGAATGCACATCATGCGTTCGGGTTGTAGTAATATGGTAATGGAGTTGGAGGGGGACCCAACTTTCTGGTTTGAATCAGGCCTTACTGCACCATTAGAGGGTACAAATCAGTGTAACTCATAGGGATAGGCTGAATCCCTTGCCTTCTATTCTGGAAAGCAGGCCTCAGATTCGGTGCTCTTTGTTGTTGTCGTGCTTGCTGATTATGATTTTGTTGATAGGCAGTGGGCGCTTGTTGCTGAAAATTTTGTGGGTTTGGCCGAGGATGAAACATCGGCGTGACTGTAGCCACATATTGCTGTCGCTGATAATTTTGTTGAGGTTGTAGACAAGGTAACCGTTGATTTTGTGGGTGGTTCCTTCTATTCTGAACCCTCTCGTCGTACATTATAGCATTAGTCTCTCCCTCCTTTTTCTTGTGGAAGTTTCCCGGTGGCTTTTTCATTGTACTAGCGCTAGCTGAACTTGTCACTTTGCCATTTTTCAAACCAGCCTCTACCTTTACACTGACGGCCACAATATCATAAAATTTGGCCGTGATATTGTAATTATTCTTTCATAGAATTCGGGTCTGACGATATCCACGAACTAATCGGCCAACTCTTCATCAGGGGAGGTTCCACCTGGGCGGCGGTCCCGCGCCATCTCTGCGCATACTGTTTAAAGGATTCTGAGTTCTTCTGAGTCATGCTGAGAAGCTGACAACAGTCTGGCGCTAAATCCATGTTATATTTATATTATTGAATGAACGCATCAAACAAATCTTGGAAGTAGTAGATCTTAGACTGATCCATACTTAATTACCATTTAGCAGAGTCACCCTTAAGACTGTCTTGAAAGTAGTGTATCAACAATTTGTCATTCAAAATATGTGGGGTCGTACGTCGGTAGTGCATGATCAAGTTAACCTTTGGGCAGGTTTCTCCTTCTTACTTTTCAAACATGGACATGAAGAACTTGGGAGGAAATACCAAGCCGGAAATCAAACACATGTCCTTGGCATCAGACCCAAAGACATTGTTTCCTTCTATGACCCTCATTCTTTTGGCCATTATGTCCATTTCAACCCGTAGTTTCTCATGTTTCTCATCTTCAGCCTTGGACCCGTCGGGTACGTCGAATATTTGTTGATGATTGTTGAAGACTGGTCAGAGTTGTGCCTGAGCACCGGCCTGAGTGTAAATTGGATTTTGGAAATCCGTCATTAATGGAACACTTTGTGGATCAGAATACTGCTGAGGATTGAATTGTTGAGCATCACTAAACGGAGACATGAAATCCCCGGCAATGCCAAAAGGATGTTTCGTTGCTGAAGTTACTAATGAAGGAGGATTTTCTGTCGTTGTGTTGATTTCAAACACTACTGTAGTTTGTATGTCCATCTTTGCTTTGATTACCGGAATGACTTCCATGATTTGGCTAACGTTACCACGTAGCCCTTCGACATCATTGTTGATCAGATCAATTCTTAGGTCTTGATCTGCCTTTCTCTTCTAAGCATTGGCTCTTGTATTGTACTGATGGGTACTCAGCGTGGTTCTGACAGCAACAGAACACAGGATGAGCCGGAGGACCAATGAAATGCAGGATGCCGATGCAAATGCAAGTCGCTCATTCAAGGAAAAACCAAAAAGTTTGTTTTACAAACAAAAGTAATGGCCCAATACGTAACAACGCAATGCTTATCATTAACAAATGAAAGCTTAACCAAATTTCATTAATAAAAAGAATTTTACAACATAAAGTTTTCATTAACAAATGAAAATTTCATAACATTTTATAAAATGAAGGTTACACATTCCCAAAAGCTAGGGGTACAAACTAAACAAAAGGAAATTAAAAGGCCAAGATCTTCTAACAAGATGATCCTTCTTCTTCTCTTGTCCTCAGCAGCTCCCAGAGTTCTTCATTTTCTCGCTTGGCTTTGACTAAAGCAAAATCCAACTCTCTCATAGATAGAAGCTCTTCCGTGACTGGCGGAATGTCATAAGAGCGGGCGTAGAACATCTTTAGTGCTATCTCCTTTGACCAAAGCAGATAGGCCTCTGAGGCGAGACAACTTGGGTTTTCTACAGCGGTCATTCCTTGTAAGTTGGGATGATTCCAGGAAAAGATAATTCATGCTTCAAAATCTGGGTCATCACCCCTTTCATAGAAGCAAGTCTTTAGCAGGGTATGCTCCGGTTCTTCCTCGGTGGGGCATCCTAGCTGACGGTGAGCTAAGATAGGGTTGTAGTTGATATACCCTCTAGTGCCGATAAGAGGTATATTTGGGAACTCCCTACAACTATGTACCATGACTACTCCTCCATGAGCTAGGTCATACCAGCTGATGTCATAGAGCGATAGGGAAGCCAACTTTCCAACCCATTCATCACTGTCTTCCAGGTTCCATAGAGGGAATGTCCTAGGAAAGTATTAAATAAACCACTTGCTTAGGAGTGTCGTGCAACAGGAGGATTGCCCGAGATTATACACCCTCCACCGATGAATGGTGTAATAGGTATCAATCAAGAGAGTGGAAGCTAGATTTCTAACAAGAAATAGCTTGATAGCCTCTAAACTGATGAACTCAGGTTTCCTGGGAAATAGGTATAAGCTGTTAATCAAGAAAGCCAGTATAGCTTCAACGATTCCCAAATCTCCACGGTCATAATGGAACTTAGCCTTCTCTATGAATGGTCTTGCCTCCATTCCGATAAATTCACCCCTCATATCCAGGCGGGTTGGAAGGTCAGTGGGTTCCAGGTGTATAGCCTTAGCAATGTCTCTCCGGTTTGGTCTTTTCTCTCTTCCATAATAAGGTGTGGAGGTCATAGGAATCTTTAAATGTGCGGAGTATTCTTCCAGAGTTAGAAGCAATTGAAAGTCCGAGAACGTGAAGTAATGGTAACGAAGTTCATAAAACCGTATTAGGGCTAGCGGCATCTCCTCATTTACTTGCACATCCAGTAATGACAACAGGTCTCCATACTTGGCGACGAAAGCGGTAGAGTTCCTTACTAGGCCTCTTAAGATCCTCAAGTTGTCCAACATTAGGCTTGGGAATATGAACCTGTTTCTTTGAGCCATCACTATGTCTGCAAAAAAACAAGCTTTTTGAATTCCTTGAATGGTTAGCAAAATGCAGAATGCAGTGCAAAGATGCTAGATGCAAATGGTTTTACAAAACTCAGAAGATAAATTGAAGCAAAACCCTCATTTCATTTATATTGGGAAAAGTTACAAATTTTGAAATATAACACAAGAACGTGCGGTTACATCAAAGGAGATGACTAGGCCCTATGGTTAAGAAGTCTGACAAGAATCCTATCTGCGTGCCCTCTTCAGTTTTTTCAGCATAGTGTTCTCCATCACAAATTTGTCTATTATTCCCTTCCAAGCACCGGAAGTTGGTGGGATATTCGAATACTCATGAGTACTCTGCGTAGGTTTGACGCTAGAGAAAAATAAATTCTCTTTTGTCACATCTCCGTAATCAGGCGTCTTTCGAGCCACTCAATCAACGTGTCTTTGTCTTTTAGCTCCCTCTTCAACTCTGTTGTCTCAGAATAAAGAGTATGTCACTTGCTTTCCTAAGTGTCCCTCTCAAGCTTTGTTCTTTCAAGAATCTCTTGGTAATCTTCCATCTTTTTAATAGGAATGGTAGAAGATGACGCGATGACAATCTGCGTATTCTTCTCAGGAAGGTAAGGCATCTTGAGATCACGAGCTCTAGATTGGACCCACTGAGTGAAAGGCTCAAATGCTATACAGTTCTTCTTCCCAAGGTCAGCTTTGGTTTTTCTCCGGATATTCTTCCAAGCATCAATCGTACTATTTCTTAAACTTTCCTCTGCTTTGACGTTAAGGTAGAAGAAACCAGACAACAGGATGTTGTTAGGCTTATCCTTCATTGGAATTAAAATTGATGTCTAGCCAAAGCAAGATTGTAGTTGATCCCCCCTTATACTCCCAAGAATGGTACATTAGGAAAAGAACCACAATTATCAATGTAGATTCCTCGGTCATAGGCGGGATCATATCAATGAGTATCTGCTTGAGTTAGAGACATAATCCTTTGAGACCATCTTCAACCATTAGGATTTTCTTTGGAAGCATCCATCCTCGATAGATGATTAACAAACCATCTATATAACAAGGGTGCACAATAGCTAATAGTTCCTCTACCTTGAAGAGTTTTGTGATGAATGGAATGATAAGCGTCACCTAACAAAGTGGGTACTGGATTACCATTTAAGAATATTGTGATGGCAGTTGAATTGAAAAATTCTTCTACCTCTGGGAACAACACCAAACCATATATTAATAGAGCCAAAACTGCTTCGAATGTGTCCATACTATCTTCCTTGGCAAGGTAATTAGCCTTTCCCAATAAGTAAGTAGAATGGAAACCTTTGACTCCATTCTTAGAAGTATGATTGGCTTTGATCTCGGATACTTCTAAATGAAGTGTATCAGTTTTCTCCTTCGGTGAGGGTAACTTCTCCAAACCACTGAAGGGTTTCTTATCCTTTACGGGAATTCCAATCAAGTAAGAATACTCTTCTAATGTCAGCATCAACTGGTAATCTGGGAAGGTGAAACAGTGGTACAACGGATCATAGAATTGAACCAAGGTGCTGAGAACCCCTTCTTCCATTCTAGTCTTCACAATACTCATAAGTTTCCCATATGTTTTCTCAAAGTCTTCGGATACCATTGTTCCTAGCTTTCTCAACTCCATTGTATCATATTTCTCGAAGTTATATTTCTTAGTATTTCTTTTCCCAAAATCCATGATAACTAGGGTTTCACAAAAAGAAAATGACTGAGTTTTACAAAACCAGTGCAATAAAATGAGATGATATGATGATATGATGCACACATAGCACATACACAAGTATATACAGATATACAATGCACAAATGCAAATGCTGACAAGCAAAGGTCCTAGGTTCAGGTTACGAGCATGAAGTCAGGGAATATTCTCTCAAAGAACATGTACTAAGGTTTGCATTGTACCTGTATAACGAGTTCTATCAAGAGTTCCCAGAGTCATAGATAAATCCTTTAGATATTATCAACCAACATGACTACTCATGTGGGTCAAAAATATTCTCGGGATAAACTCGTATGAGTGTAGTATCGCGTAACAACTATTTTTGGACTACTCCTTCATAGTCTCCACACTACGTCCTAAAAAGGCCAAGTGGGGTAAGTGAGTAACTAAAGGTCCTCAATTTCATGGACTCTCAAGTTAAAACAACTAATGAAATGCATGACTACTCATACACCATCAATTATCTCAAGGAGGTCTAAACTGAGCATGGTTACATCATATGTTAAGCATGTTAGGATTACTCCCAACAGTCAACTATTGATCATACCACATCCTATCATATGTACACTCAAGTCCGGGTTAGGACTTATCTCACCACTCAAGATATCACCTAAATGATACAATGAAAACAATACAGTTATATATTCACAAATATACATGTATAGGCCAACATACAGAGATGTAGCATACAAGCACACAAAGTGGGCTAAACCCTCAAGCTTTGGTTTGTCCCCAGTGAAGTCGCCATTTCTGTTGCGGTGAGAATCGGATGTCAAGCTATTGATTAACTTAAATCTTAATTCGTTGAAGTTCACTACCAAGCTTTAATTTATCCAATGGAAAGGTTAAAGAAAGAAAAACCTTTTTGCACGATGTAACAATAACGCTAAAGATTCGGGGATCGGGGGTTGGTTATGTAACAGCCCGATTTTTAATAACTGATTAATTGTACTAGTTAGTTGGTTTGTATGGTTTAAAGTGAATTATTAGATTTAACTGATTTATTCTACTTGATAGAATCATGAGGACTTATCAGATGTTTTCTAACCAATGTTAAGATGAGATATTTTATGAGAAAATGAATTGACAAATGTTTTAAGAGAAGAAATATAATTGGAGAGAAATAGGAAGGCAGGATATATATATATATATATATATATATATATATATATATATATATATATATATATATATATATATATATATATATATATATATATATATATATATATATATATATATATATATATATATATATATATATATATATATATATATATATATATATATATATATATATATATATATATATATATATATATATATATATATATATATATATATATGTATATATATATATATATGTATATATATATATATATGTATATATATATATATATGTATATATATATATATATATGTATATATATATATATATGTATATATATATATATATGTATATATATATATATATGTATATATATATATATGTATATATATATATATATATATATATATATATATATGTATATATATATATATGTATATATGTATATATATATATATATGTATATATATATATATATGTATATATATATATATGTATATATATATATATATATATATATATATATATATATATATATATATATATATATATATATATATATATATATATATATATATATATATATATATATATATATATATATATATATATATATATATATATATATATATATATATATGGGGAGAAGAGGAACGACAATGTATAATAGAAAATATGAAAAGAAAGTGGAGGAAGAAGAGAAAGTAGAAGGAAAAGCTCGGAAAAGCTCAAGAACGACTTCTAGCTTCCGATTAATCGAGGTAAGGGTGTGAAATCTTACTATCTTAATCAATGTATATGATCATGCATGTGTGTGTTTGAATTTGTTGGGGGTTTCCAACATTTTTTTCTATTTTAGGTCGGAAGTGGATTTAATCGGTAGAAACTGAGTTTTGTCGGTTAGAATTTGGAATAGGCAGTGTAGTGTAGTCGGGTGATGAGTGGGCTGTGCTACTGGAACTGGTTTGGATTAAATCGGTTGGTTTTGTGAGGTTTGGGCTTTTGAGTAGCCATGGAAGTTCTGATCTCGCAGGTTCGCCAGGCGAGGCAAAGCAAACGGTAGCGAATCAAGTCAGAACCAAACACCCTATCTTTGCTGGCAAGTTCGCCAGGCGAATGAGTGTGGCGAAGGTTCGCCAGGAGAGTATGCTAGCGAGTAATTCCAGAATAAATCCCAGTGGTCTTTGCTGGCAAGTTCGCCAGGCGAACGGGTAGCGAAGGTTCGCCAGGCGAAGGTTAGCGAACACAGCAGTATGTTTTCTTTTCTTGTGCTTTCCATTCGTGGATTGATTATGTGGTTTGTTGCGATCATTCCTTGTCTGAGATGACTAACTACATGCTGTTATGTGTGTTGTGGGTAGCCGTATGGCGTGAATCCTAGATTATGAATATCTAGCCTTTTGGCATATGTGATGCATTGTTTAAATTGATTGAAAATGCATGATGGATGTGATTGAGTTTATTTCCGTTTGGCACGATATTTGCAAGTGCGCATTGCTCGTATGTGATGTATGATGATTGTAAATGTGAACCATGTTTAAATATTGTGAGTGCATAATGAATATATGCGATTAACTTGATGAATGCATGAGTATGTTTGTAAACATGTGTGCATTTCAAGAGTGTCATGAGTCATGTTGCATGTGAAGTATCATGGTATGCATTCTTGTGTGTCTGATTCCTCGGAGAATCTGCAGAACCTCGTGTGCCCTTGTGAGGTGTGAGCGATGGTTATTTTATTGATTCCTCGGAGAATCTGCCGAACCTCGTGTGCCCTTGTGGGGTGTGAGCGATGGTTATTTTATTGATTCCTCGGAGAATCTGCAGAACCTCGTGTGCCCTTGTGGGGTGTGAGCGATGGTTATTATATTGATCCCTCGGAGGATTTGCAGAACCTCGTATGTTGCGATGGTTATTATATTGATTCCTCGGAGAATCTGCAGAACCTCGTGTGCCCTTGTGGGGTGTGAGCGATGGTTATTTTGGTTCTTCAATTGAACCTGCTGAAATGAGTCGGTACCGCATTTGCATCTGCATAGAGTCGTGGGTCGGTCTCTATGAGTTGCATGTTGTCATCTTCATATGATGCATTGGTGAAATAAACATGTTGTAAATGTGAAAATGATGTGAATTATAGAAGTATGATTGTATATGCTTATATGATTTGCGGTAAATGAAAACATAATGTATATGTGATTGTTAGGAAAAGTGTGCATATGTATATGTATATATACGATATGTTGATGTGAGAGTGGTGAGTGTGTGAATTGATTGAGAAATGTGGCATATATGTATTTTATGATTGTTTGTATACATAATTATATGCATTTGTTATTATGGTAATATTTCTCACCCTTTTGCTGTTTTATGATGCTCTATGAGGCATTGCAGATTAGGATTGCTGGAGATGTATTATGGAGTATAGCTCCTTTTCTCTTAAGTCGGTCGCTCTGATATGTAACGTCGGGTAGCTAGACTTGTAGAGTATCTTCGTGATACATTATATATATATATATATATATATATATATATATATATATATCTATATATATATATATATATATATATATATATATATATATATATATATATATATATATATATATATATATATATATATATATATATATATATATATATATGTGTGTGTGTGTGTGTAATAGTTGATGATGTTTGGTAGACTGTGATTGGTGTTATGAATAACCTAATGACGTGTACTTGTATTTTATCATGTCTTAAGTAATTCAATGTTTTAGTCTTCCGCTTTAACAGAAAACATGAATATGCTTATTTTGAGAACCATGTGTTTATTCTTTTTAGTTGAGAGTTACCCCTTTTGAATTATTTCTTTATAAACATTGATATTCATGTGGTCGTTTCGTGAGTAATGTGACGCACTTCTTTTATACCATGAAATAAATATACTCTGATGGAATTTTTAAATTCGTGCTTAAATGATTTAATGGTGTTATTTGGGGGTATAGAGAGGGGGCGTTACAGGTTATGCTTAGGCTAGGTATTTCACATACTAGACATCTGTAGTACTCTACAGGAACCTTTTGTGTGTATGCATGCTAAGTTATCTAAATTGTTTGCTAGGGTTATAGGATCAAGGTTAGGGAAAAGTTAAGGTAAATACCTAAGGATATTTCTATGTTTGCTCGCAAAGATATCGCATCTTATGCCTACGTATCTTGACTAGGATGGAATCAGAGCAACCGTAGTTCACCTTACTAAGGCTGAGGAGTACTTGAATATGGTCAAGACTCCAAGGGGAAAAAACATAACAATGTTTGTATAGAGTTTGACAAAACTCTCTAGATCTAAGTTTAACACTCAAGAGGATTAACTTTAACAAAAGCCAAGAGGGGAGTAAGTAATCATGACAATGATTCTTACATAGAGTTAACAAACTCTATCCTAAGGTTCTAATTGAAGGATATTCCTAACAAGGGGTAGGTATTTATACTTAAAGCAAAGTCTAATGGATATAAGTTCTAAATTTACGAAGTTAAAGGACCTAATGTCTTAATCAAGTCAAAGGGATGGGTAATGAGCTATCTATGACCATGAAGTCAATAGGGGGACTTTCCTTTGAAATAAGGGAATAACAAGGCAACTGGATGAGAACTAACAAGTTCCATCACTTGGGGAGAACTTAACAAAGTTAAAGCACACATATGAATTCATTCAAATATGACAAAGATATAAAGTCATGGTAACAAACAAGAAAGATTAGGGCAAGCATGTAACAACATGAAACAAAAATGATAACAAAACAAATTGATGGGAACTAACAAGTTCCATCCCATATGGATCAATCTTGACAAACATAAATAGAAATAAGATATGATCAATCTTGAAATAAAACAAGCATGGTAACAACCAAAAGTTTTCATTTAACATAACAATGTTCAAAGATCATGAAGGTAACAAACCAACAAGAGCAAGCATGAAACATGTGTAACAACAACAAGTTCACCAATGATAAACAAACAAAACTCATGCATACAAGTTACAACTTGAGTAAAACATGGTATACGAATCAAACAAAGATAAATGTAACAACATTTAATCATTTTTAAGACATATTGATGACAATCAATCATGGATAAGCAAGAAGAGTGACAACAGTTCGAGCATGGGTTCAAACCTCACATAAAGGAAGATAAACAAGATTCATAGTATCTTTCAAAGAAAGAATCAATTCTAAACATGGTATGGTTCTAACAAGACACATAAACAAATAAGGTAAGGTATGGGGTGTTAAGGATCATGTTCATGAGGTTACAACATCAAGGAACACACAAGGATTCACAGAGAAGTTCCAAGTTATACATTCACATTCATGTATTTACAAAGGCAAGTAATAAACCCTAAATATGTTATGGTTCTAACAAGACACATAAACAAGTAATATGAGGTTAAGGGATCATGTTCAAGAGATTACAATATCAAGAGGCATGTCACAAAGCAACAAAACGTTTCAAGGCATGGTTTTCATATTCATGCATTTACAAAGGCCAAAATGAGCATGGTAAAGCAAAGAACCAAATTTTTAAAACACATGAACATGTCAAACATCTAAAAGTGATTCATACAAGATCAATCATGAAAACAAAAATCAAGTACTAGGTCAAAGAAACTCATGAAAACAAGTAAAAACCCTAAAAAAAGGTCATGTCTTTCAAGTGAACCGAAGTGTTTCAAAAATAATAATTCTTGATTTCTTTCTTCACACATGGAAATTAGACATATAAAGGATCATTTTTTTAAAACGAATGGCATCAAAATGATAAAAATCAAAGAAGTTATGCACTTTGGAAAATTGGGTGTCAAAAAGAGGCAAGGCAAGGAAAAAACTTGGACCTAGTATAGGGAGATTTACAAAAGCAATCATAACTTGCTCAAAACTCAACCAAATTGAGTAAAATAAAAAAGGAAATTATGTATTTTTTCACAACGAACTAAATGGTGGTGGTAGTTTTCATAGATCATGCATCATATGGAAAATTTGTTAGCAACATAAAAAATGACATGTTATGTGCAAGAACATGTTGACAATCAAATGTACATGGTTTCAACAGCAAACAAGTGATCAAACACACCATATGGAACATTAAAACGATGTTTACAAACATCACACATGAAGAGAGGAGTTAAAACAACAGATAGCACATGAAATGGCCAAAATGCCAAGTTTGAGCAAGAACATTGTGACAGACAGAAACGCAACATTTCAAAAATAATTAAGTGATTCAACATAACACATATAACATGTAAATGATGTTTACAAACATCTAGCACCTATGCTTAAACAAAAAAAAAATTTGCTTATAGAAATGGAAATTTAAGCAAAATAGCAAGCAAAACCAATGAGGCAATCACAACCATACAAGTTTAAGAGAGAACCAAGGTTCAAACATGACCTATAACAGATATTGAACATGTTGATACTCAATGCACATTAAAAACTTGCATGATTCTACAAGCAACTAGTTATGAGTACTTACCTCTTGTAGCCTCCTTAAGCAAATGTACAAAGCAAGAATTCCAGTTGAGATGTGATTATTTAAACAACTTAAAGATGCTCCAAATAAACTATTCAAGTGGTCGAAACTCCCTCCAAGTGACGACTTTGACAGAATGGTGGTTTTTGCTAGGAATGACCAAGAACTTCCAAAGGAAAACCTCTAAAATGGTGTTACAGAAGTGTGGTAATTATTTGGATAGCAAAAACAACTTATATGTAAGGTGTTTGAAGGGTTATAGTAGTTGGAAATGAAGTGGACAAAGTTGTGGCTTCAAAGATGCAGAAAAGCAAACTATCTTGGATTGACAGTTGACTTTTTGAATGAGATGTTTTCTGGTGAAGTTAAGTGTTTGAAAAACTTCAGTACTTCATTTTTGATGTGTTTGAAGTTTTAATGGAAGTGTTTGATGGCTGGAAAAGGTTTGGACTGAGTTTATGCAAAACAGGTTTTTGTGCTACAAGAGAGCAAGTTCACAATTTACAAGAAGGTTATGATCAGAAGAATTAGAGATATTTTGCCTGGTTTCTAGCTCAATATCGTGTATTTTAGAAGTGAGGAGAGTGTCCTATTTATAGACAACGTTAGAGAGAAAGTGGTATGGTCTGTTCAGATCATTTTGCAAAGTTTTTCTTTTTTGGATGGAAAAGTGAGCAAATCCCACTTGTGATCTTGTTTCTGAGCAAGAACGAGTTTCTAATGCATTTCAGCATCACTAACAGCCTGTGAATAGCTATTATAAAGTGAAAGGAGACTTACATATGAGGCAGGAGCTGAGTTGCAGCAGGTTTGGCATAAAGTTTCTCTTTCATGGCTACTTGGTTGTACTTTCTTTGAATAAACAATTCAATTAACCAAAATTCTGGTTTTGCTTGTGGTACCTTCTTGTACTATCACCAACTAAACCTCTAAACATCATAACATCAGCTAACAAAGTGGTTAGGAGGAAATTGGCTAGTTTATGCATCCATTGGCAAGAGTTGTACTTGATTTTGTGACATGGCAAACCTTCAACTTGCCTTCTTCGATTCTCCCTAACCATAAAGGCTGAGAAAATGCTCTTGTACTTTTTAAAAAGCCTCACATATGAATACAAGTTTCATGTTTTAAAAAAATTCAAATTCCAAAAGGAACTATGTCAAAAAAATCCTCTTGAAGTTGGCTGCAAATTTGATTTACAAGTCAAGAAACATACAAATTTTCTAAGTGTGGAAATCCTTCACAACTTGATGAGCTCATAACTCCAAATCTATGCATTTTTGGACCTCCGCCACACTTTTGTAGGACTCCTCAAGAGCTTTCCAACAAGCTTTGAACCACTCCATTTGGATGTCTGGTTAGGATGTTATGATCATTCCAAGTTGGCTTTAAATTAGGGTTTTTTCACGAACCCTAGTTTCTTGATTTGCAAGTTTTCCATCAATTCTTGATTGAATATTCACCAAACTTACTAGTTAGGCATAACATGATGTTTTAAAGCTTTCTTGCTTCGATTTAGGGTCAGAACCCTAAAAGTCAAAGAGTTAACTCTCTAGATAGACGAACCGAACAGTTGAAATCTTCAGGATCGATCCTTGATATTCTAGGGTTTCTTGAACCTTTCATACTTCTTGAGGGGACTTCAATAAGTCATAAAAACATCATGGACCATGGTTCAAGCTTTGGAAGACCCTTTAGACCAAAATTCAAACTACAATTGACTTTTTCAACTAGAAACCCTAATTAGGGTTTTGCACAGCACTGCTTCAATTCTTTTGGTAACAACCTCAAATAGCACTTGCTATTGGCAAGATATGAGCCTCTTGGTGATATGAAGACTTGATTTGTAGAAGATCAATCCAACACCTTGACTGATCATTCCATAGGGTCCTTGATTTTGATAGTGTGAAACCCTAATTCATCTGCGTCTTGACAAAGACCAAACTTGAAAAGGTTAAGTTAGATGACATATGCTTGATGAACCTAGAATGATAATGGAATCTAGGGGTCAAAATTTGATGTATGACACCAGTCTCAATGATCCCCTCAATCCTTGCAGCCTTTTTTACTTGAAAAGCAAAGGAAAATGGTGAATTTGACATTCCAGATCAAATCCATCCTTCCACCGCAAATTAAGTGAAAGGGCGAAAAGAGGGGCACATAACTGCCAGACAGGCCTCCCCGATCGAAAACACCCAAATAGGGTGCTCATGTAAGAGAAGTTTCTCTTCGACCACAAGACCCCGCCCGGTTGGAGGAGCCTCTGGGACAGGGATCCCCTCACCACGTCAATCAGAGGTTGGGATAGGATCCCCAAGACCTTCATCAAAGATCCTTGGGATCCTCTTCGGGTCCTCGGGGACTTCATCTAACGTCCTCGGGGCCCTCATCCCAGGACCTTGATGTCGCAACTGCAAATAGGGCGCGGCGAAAACAGAAAGAAGATTCGCCACCGAACGTTATTTATCCCAAAGAGAGGAAAAGGAAACGATCAAAGAAAACCTAAAAGAAAGGAGAAGACAAGGTCATCGCAACCAAATCTTGGGTTCGGGAGTTGGTTATGTAAGGGAAAGGTATTAGAACCCCTCACGTTCGTTGTACTCAACGGGATCCACGCTTGTTGTCTAATCAAAGGGTGTGTTATCTGAAAGCTACTGCTAAACGGGGGACGGGAAAGGGAAAAGAAAAAAGAGACTCGATAGGACATCGTCGCCCTATGCCTATGTATTCCCTCGTGCAATGGGAAAGTCAGAGTCAACGTAGTTCGGAAAACTACGGGTGATTGAGGAAGGTTGCTTGCCAAGACATCACCGTCTTGTGCCTACGTATCCTCATCAGGTATGAGAAATCAGAGCAAATGTAGTTCGGGTAAACTAGACCACTGGTTTGTTAAGTGTTTTCTATGAGTGACACTAAGTTCCCATTCTAGCAGTTAGGGTCGATGTCTGTTTGCAATAGAATGGAAAAGTAACGTACTCTTTTTGAAAATGATTTTAAATAATAATCCCAAAGGATAAAAAGGTTTGAATTTTGTTTAGATTTTTTAGAGAAGTGAATTAAATTTATTTGAGATTCACGTCGCACTAAAGACTATGACATAAGAGCGAATGCGTCACATATCGCCCAAATGGCATACACTAAACACTCTAGACAAGTGAAGAGAAACCCCTCACTCACAATTTCCCATATACTTAAGGCTCGTGACGCACAATGTTCATCATTCTTTATTAAGTGTCTTAAGATTGTTTAAGATGAGAAGAGAAGACACAAGAAAAACACTAAAGGGAAACTGAAAACCCTAATGTTATCATACAAAATGGTCCTAAAGTTAGGATAAAAAGGAAGTATACCTAATGTTATCATACAAATGATGGACCTAGACTTGAGGTCAAGAACGGACTTTTCTAATTGTTATCATGCAAAGGATTGAAAGCTTAATGTCTCTCCTACTCTAACCTTAATTAGAAATTACGTGAGGCTAGGAATCCTAAGGGATCATGTGAGCAAACACAAGTAAACACCATACTAATCAATCACAAATGAAGAAAAACTCAAGACTTAAACAAGTCTCAATACAAGGAAGAGAAAAAGAGAAAGAGGAATGAGTGATGAAGAAGAAAATGCAACAAAGTGAACATACATGAAAGTTCAAGAAGACAAAAGGAATCAAACAAGCAAACATCTCAATTACACAAGGTAAATATTAACATCATGTCAAAGTGAAACAAGAATGCATACATATCAAACCACACTCAAAGGTTAGAGGTTAAAACCAAATGGCAAAACAAAGTGCCCAAACACACACAAGTGACATCAAAGTCCAACAATAGATATCATCAATCATCAAGGCGAGAATTCATCCATGAACATACAAAGGAAACATCAAAGGTTGATCTCAAAACATGCCTCAAGAACAAACACAAACAACCAAGCCAATCCAAGATAGGAGACACTCAAACATACACAATCAAACACCAATCCATCATGATTAGAAACAAACTCAAATAGGATGCATCATGTTCACATTTCAATCCATAACCAAATTCAAGAAAAGGCAAACAAAGGTTGAAACACAAAAGTCAAGCAAACACACCTCAAGTTATTCATATGTGAAGTACATGATCATGTAAGGAAAATGGGACAAGGTAAGCACACAATGGACCTCTCAATCATGAAAACCATAAACTTAAACATTTTGAGCAAAGAAAATTGGGACCATCAAACACCCATTGAATCATCCAAGAAACAAACTCAAAAGACTAGGCCAAGGCATGCACACAAACATGGTCAAATCAACAACAACTTGATGCACCATCCAAAAATAGAAACAAAAGCAAATAAAATCCAAATAAATGTTAAAAACTCATTTCATGTGTGTTATGAATCATATGAAAAAGCATCAAAACAAGATTAGCAAGAAAACATTAACAAATGAATCAAACAAGGGAAATCACTCAACTAAAATGTGATCATCAAGCCATGAAAATAGCATCAAAACACTCATCAAATATGTGTTAGAACATGGTAAAAAGCTAGGGTTACAAGCTACAAGGATAGGTCATGAAGTAAAATCAAAGTTCCAAACTAGATCAAATGAACACTCTATACAATTAATTCAAAATAAAATAAATAAAAAGAAAATAAAAATAAAAAATATGAAAAATAAGTTGACAAGTCAAAGCATCTAAAAAATATTTTTGTGTATTTTTAAAATGATTTTAGGTGTTGAAAATAAATTAAAATGAAAAGAGAAAGAAAATAAAACAAATATTAAAAAAAGGGAGGGGGTGAACTAGAAATCCCAGAATGAACTGATTCCTAGTTGAAATGCATTGGGCCCAAAAGACAAGGTGTGTGGGTAGAAAATAGTATAGGCTCATGACCCAAACGAAACCAGAAACAAGCAAGAAAAGCTCGTGTGGCTAATTCATTAAACCATGTCATCACCATGTCAGCAACACATATGCAAGTCAAATATTCAACCTAACATCAAAACAACATAAAAAGGGCATCATCTCACTCATTTTTCAACCTAGGTTCCAAAAATGTCAACCATTTTCATTTAAGAAAATTTTAAAGCCATGAAATTAGGGCACAAAAAAAGATGCACAAACTGAAACTTCAAAGAATGAGAACATCACATACAACGTCATGGTTTATATCCACCCAGCAGCTCAAACATGTGAAAACCAAAGCCAACGGACGTATGACATGAGAGCAAAAAAGAAAAGAATGTTACCCTAAAAATGTGAATCTGCAGCTTCAAGTCTTGCCTTCAACTTCTACCAAGCTTCCTCTTTTGCTCCCTTATGCTTTGTGGATGATGATGGTGATGAGGAAGTAAAGATACCAACTCTATGTGAAGAGATTCGAAGAAGTTGTTTTTTTTTTAGAGAGATGAGAGTGTTTTAGGGTTTTCTTACTACTAAGAATTGTCTTCCCTCTCTTTTAGGGTTTTAAAGTTTATATATGAGGGTTTTGAGGGTTAAAACAGAAATGAAATGTGGTTAAAGCTTAGTTCATGGTTTTTGTGAAAAATTTGAAATGAAGAGTGAGTGAATGAGGTTGCTTGGGTTAGCTGCTCATGAGGGTGATTTTGCTATCACTTTTGAATGGAAATGAAGTGGTCAGAATGTGGCATGAAGCAACATTTGGTGAGAACACTTTGTACCAATTTTTCCTCTTGTTACTTTAGGAAATTTTTGCTAAAAAATGGTATGTAATACATGTTTTGGTTTGGCACATTTGAGGCAATGTTTGTTGATGTTTTGGCAAGAAAAAGAGTGAACCATGTGCATGAATTTGAGGTGGGAAAGCTGATGCATGATCATGCCAAGAAATTTTCCAAGAAAACACATAAGGATGCATCTTCACATTCCCCACTTTAGATCATCATAAATCCATGATTGTGGCTTCAATTGATGAGGTTTTTGTTTCAATGAAAAGTAGGAAGTAAGATGATCACATTTGATTTTTAAAGCTATTTGAAATGAGATCCATAAATTTGTGAAAGAAAGCTTAGAAAACATGTCCAAAAATTGAACAAACTTGCATGAGAAATTCTAAGTCATAAGACATATTTGACCACTTGGTGACATCTACTTTGAGACTTCATATCTTGAGCTTTAAGCACTCAAATGATGAGCTATTTGTATTCTTAGAAAGCTTGGAAAATGATCTACAACTTTGATATTTGATGGAATATGATAGGGAGCTAGGATCTTGATAAAAAGTGCCTTAGAAGATTAGTCCAAAATCTGCCTAGAAACTTGACAAATTTGACATCTTTGAAAAACTATTTTGGGGAGATCATAACTTGAGCTCTATACATCTAATGAAGATGATCTAGTACTAAAACTAAAGCTTAAAGGATTCTCTACAACTTTCATTTTGGAGGAAATTTCATTTGGAACTTGTATCACCATGAAAGATAGGCTTGAAAGTAGGTACTTCAAGCTGAATTTCTATACTTAAAAAAATTCTGTGTTGAAATGTCAATACCTCCATTTTCTCAACTTCAACTCATCATATCTCCCAAACCATGAATCTTTTGGACATGCCACCTTCCAAAAATTTGTATTTCATGATGTCCTCTTTAATTTGATAGCAAGTTTGCCTTCATTGGATCAAAAATGAGAAAGTTACGGATGTCGCAAAATGGCTTGAATTAGGGTTTTCTACACTTAGAAAATTTTCCATCAAAACCCTAATTTAGTCAAACTCTTGATTTTATGTTTCTCCTTAATTATTCTTGTTCCAAACACATGAAATCACTTGAAAACATCTATCATGCTCTTGATTGACCTTGAGATTCAAGATTTTGACATAATTGAGTCACCGTTGACTTTTATTGACCATATGAAACCCTAGGACCATTTCCACTGATTGAAGCTCTTATGAGGGCTTGTGATGATCCATAATCCATGTAGAGGACCCTCAAGATGTGCATTGAGCTTTAGAGTCATGTCTTGCCCAAAGAAATAACCACATATGCCTTTTGGACCAAAACCCTAATCCAGTTGCCCACAAGATAGGAGAAGGAGAATTAATGCTTGTGTTCTTGATTCAAGTGGTTGAGTGACATGTCTTGATGATGATGGAGACCTTGTGGCTTGAGATTTCCATAAAGTTGAGCATGAACCCTTGAATGAGTTGTGAGGATGAAGCTCTTCTCTTGATTCTTAGATAAGATACCTTGATCCCCTGTCTAAGATCAATGCTATGTGCAAATGCCAATGCAAAATGATATGAAACATAAGCCAAGATGTAAGAAAAAATGATGGGCAAATTTTGGGGTGCTACACTTGGAACCTTCATCAGGTCCTTGAGAACTTCATCTAACGTCCTCGAGACCTTCATCAGGTCCTTGGGACATTCTTCTTATGTCCTCGGGGCACTCATCACCTGTCCTTGGGGCCTTCATCAGAAACGTCATAAATTCGAAGAAGTTTTGGCGTATTCGCCGAAAACTTCACAGTTTCCCCAGGAACTTCATCAATCCACCGGAGAAACCATCGGAAAATGCAAGAAACTAGAGTAAAGTAGCCAAAAACTTAATTGGTATGATGGTTCCTAGGGGACGAGACGGCGGTGAACGAAGAACGAACGAAAGCAAAGAAGAGGAAACACGAAAAGAGAATAGGGAACGTCTTGAGCAGAGGAAGGGAAGCATGCAAATTAAATAGACTCAACCTCTATTTATAAGCCTAGCACGGGACTCAAGGCGTCCCTAGGCACTTGAGTGCCCCTACTCCTAGCTGCCCTAGGCATTAATTGCCCTGACATGTGTTGTCACTAGACAACTCACACACCCATTCGAATTCCTCTCCTGTCTAGAAACGTGCATGCTTGTTCCCTCTGACGTCTCTTACACGCGCGGGCTCGCAGTACCTCATCGATGACACGAAGAGTGGCTCGTGATAACAGAAAGCGAGCACGACTCCCCGAGAGCATCCACGATATGGAGGAGCTCCACATCTGAACGCATCCTTGATGTTGGGGCTGACGCTTAAGTCATTACTCCTCCACTTAGGAGCAATGACTTAGGGGGCTCCTATTCTGGACTGGGCCAAGACCTGCCCCACAGTCGGGCAGGCCCAACCCAATACTACTTTGGGGACGCCCAACAATGCCCAATCCTCCTTCATGTTGGGCACGCTTAATTATGCAGTTGAGCAGACCACTACCTAGCACGGGAAGAGCTCACGCGTCTTCCCCACATTTTCCACATGCCCCCATGCAGGGACACGTCATCAGGAAACTAGCCAATTCCAAAAGAACTAGTCAACCCACCTTCAGAAAATCACGGGGCAGTTGATCCAGGGCGAAGACCACGTGCTGGTATTCCCTACGCCATGTAAGCCCTGGTAGTTACTCGTATTGGGCCTTACAATCTGACCTAATGTAAAGTAATCGTTGGCCCTGAACCAAGGACACATTATAAATACCCTCTTTCACTAGAGGGTCATGTATTCTAAACTCTACACCTATTTTCTCTGTACTTGCTTTCTCTAACTCTGTTACTCACTTAGGCATCGGAGTACCTTGCAGGTACACCCCCTCCCCCTCTCCAACACTGGTGAACAAAGGAGCTCACGGCACATGGCAGACTGCTGACCCCTTTCTGATCAGGTGAGATCAAGTAGTATTCGAATACCAATATCTGGTATTTGTATACTAGTTGAAAAATATGCAGATTTTTTACTCTTAAAAGAGTGGTATTCAAATAAAAATATATGGTATTTGAATACCTGTTTTCAAATTTTGAATTTTTGAACATTTTTAATGTGGTATTTGATTATCACTTTATGGTATCAGAATACCAACCTGAAACTTTGCATTTTTTTTCAAATTCAAAATGTTTCACAATCATTGCATTGCTTCATAGTTTCAAAAATCTAAATAGTAGCATTGCTTCATAATTTCAAATTTCATAAATCAATTATGCAATGTGTCATAAATTTTTCGAAGAGTGTGCATCTCTCCATGGTAATGTTTCATGAAGTATTATATAATATGTACTCTTCAAAATTTTAAATTTAGCTCTTTCCAAAAAAACTAATCTGCATACCAATTCCAACAAATTGTTCTGGCCTGGGCCCCGGCTTGACCGGGCAGGCCCAGCCCAATGATATTCTGTTAGGCCCAATCCATCTTAGGCTACATCCGTCGAGCACAGGTTTTCCGCCGGGCAGACAATGGGCCCTCCACGGGTAGAACCTTCTCCCTTGTCGAGCAGAACAACGTGTCTTTCACACGTTCTCCACGTGTCCCCCTCCGTGGGGACACGTCACCAACCAACCACCCACCTACGAAAGAGCAGATCAAACCCACTTTCTGGAGATCACGGGACAGTTGAACTAGGGCGAAGACCACGTTCTGGTCTTCACTACGCCACGTAAGCCCTAACAGTCATTTGGGTTGGGTCTGGCCATCCAGCCCAACTCAAATGACCGTTGACCCTGCGCTGGGGTCTCTCTATAAATACCCTCTTTCACAAGAGGGTCAGGTATTCTATTCTTACCCTTTTTCTGTATTTGCTGTCACTCTGTCCAAACCCTTACTTTGGCATCGGAGTGCCTTGCAGGTACACCTCCATCTCCTTTTACAACACCGGTGAACAGGCGGCAGATCAACAGCGTGTGGCAAGTCCTTTGTCCCCTTCTGATCAGGTCAGATCACAAATCATCAAGAGTTCATTCATTTTCAAAATATTGAAATTTTGTGCATAACTTTCAAAATCATACAAAAGTTTCATAAACATATTATGATCACTTAACGTTTATGTATTATTGAATTGTAACATTGTAAGGGAAGATCAATCATTATCTTGTAATTCATTCAAGATTCAAATATTTAAGGTTAATCTAAAAGTGTGATGTAACTTAATCACTAAGTTTGTGGTGATAAATTGTTTGTTGTAAAAGGTTCTTTAGATTGGTGTAATTCAAAGTCTACCATAGTTTTTGGTGTTTATGTTAGAATATTGTAAAAAGATCTTTGTGTGAGACTTATACAAATATATAATATAGTGGAAAATACTTCACGGTGTGAATGGACTAGATGTACCTTTAGTTGATAAGGGGAACTAGTTTAATTGCCTTGTGTTTTTTACTTTTATGCATTTTATTATCCTAAGAAAATACATTCAATATCTTGCTTTCGGTGAAATAACAAGATAAGATCCTAAGCGCAAAATCGAAAAAAATCAGACAACCTTAATTCACTTTCCCTTCTAGGTTGCATCTCGTAGTTACAAAAAATATCTCAAATGTTCAGTGTTATATGAATTATAAGACTGAACATAATGGTTAGGGCATGAAAATAGCAATTATCATTCTAATTTTCTTTTATGAGAGTATGTCCACGTCTTCATGTCATTATGTTAAAATAGAGCACTCCCAACAAATAGACTTTATTAGATATTCACTACGAAAGTGAGAGTAATGTAATCAAAACTACATATTGTGAGATAGAAAAATGATTTTAGTTACAAGAATTGATGTTCATATTTAATGATTTTTATCCGTAAGGACAAGAAAAGAATATGTTATACGATATATAATTGTGAGAAGCATTTGTTCCAAGAATTTATAATTATTTTTATTCTCGTTATAAACAAACCAATAAAATTTTAAATTATTAAGCTAATCAACCTATCAATATAAGCACGCCAGCTTTCACGGTTGCATAAAGTTTTTGGCATCATTGTCGAAGATTTTTATTAATATTGGTTCTTATTTCTTGTAACAATTAGATTGAATATTTTTTATTTTACTTTTTTTGATATATTTTTGTTATTATTCATATTTTCTATTTGCAGTACAAATACCTGAGATCAAGATATTTATATGTAAAAGAAAATGAGAACAATTGGAATTTTTTTTAAAAAAACAAAAATTGTATTGGTAAAAAAATACAGGTGTGCATGTTTCCCCTCCAAGGACAGGGAGACTCAAAAGTCTTAGTAGGTCTATAGTAATTGTGGGTGGTTATAGTTTGCCTACGACAACGAGAAGTCTTGTATGATGGTATTTTAAGGTAGTTTAGGATACCTGCTCATGTGAGGTGAAATTCTCTGATGATGGTCGATGATACTTGGTAACAAGCATGAGGTTATAGGAAGTCGTGTATTGAGACTATAATGAGCGTGGTGCTCTTTAGCGTATAAATAATGTGTGTTACTTAAAGTCTATCTCTTCTCCCCTTGAGATGAGATGTATTTAAAGAGGCCTCTAGGGCCTAGGCTTTTCTTAGAAAGGGTTACTGTCCATTTAATCAATAATGCACTGTTCGATCCCTATTTCCAAGGGAGTCGTGGGTCAGTTACTGACTTTGACTTTCTCTCTGCCCACGGAGAATCTTATCTCATGTTTCCCACGTAGGGGCGATGGGATTCCTCAGGGCGAGATGGAACCTCCCTTTGGGGGACATTCCATCGTCGCCTCATTTGAGGCGGTCTAAGGGTGGCGTCCTAGGTGATGCCTTTTACAAATATAACACTATAGAAATATTCAGTGGCAACAAAAAACCAATATTGAAGGATTACATATACCACAAAAATACGAGATTACACTCGAGTATTACTCAGCTAACTATTGAGGTAAACATTTTTGAGCTCAAACATGTTCTATTGTTCAAGCTTGGTATAACCTAACTAGTTTTTAAGTCTGTTAATAGATGATACTAACTTACATTTGTCTATTTTATTATAATTTTGTGATACCCTTTAAGGAGGCACATGACATAATGTTTATTAGATAATTATAAATAATTCTAACTATAATAGTATCTAAGATGAACAACGTTCTAGGTTCTGGGCAAAAGCAACCCTTCTATTTCCTGCAACTTGTACGCTCCGTGTGGGAGATTTTGATATATGCGGTACGATCCTTCCAAGTTAGGTTGTAGTTTTCCCTACTATGTGGGGGAGAACTACTTCTTTCAAGAGAAGATCACCCTCCTGCATCTCTTCTGATTTGAATTTGGAGTTATATCTCCTGACAGCCCTGTGCTTGGTGGAGAATTCTCGAATGTGTGCATCCTCCCTTTGTCGATCAAGTCCTCTATGAATTTTAAGCCTATCTCATTCATCTCTCTATAGAACTGAAATCGTCGCATGTGGGTGTTCAATATTTACAGGTAGCATGACATCTTCTCTGTAAACCATGGAAAATGGGGTTTTCTTGGTAGTGGTGTGTTAAGTGGTATGGTATAACTATAATATTTCATAGAGTAGGTCCACCCACAAGTCTTTGGCATCGTCAAGTTTCTTCTTGAGTCCCTTAAGAGTTAATGTATTTTCCAACTTAGCTTGACCGTTAGATTGAGGGTGTACAATGGATACAAATTTCATTTGTACTCCCAAATCTCTACAGAAGTTAGTGACCATAGCACTGGAGAATTGGATGCCATTGTCGAAGACAATGGCCCAAGGGAGCCGATATATGCACATAATATTCTGCCAGTAGAAGCAACACACTCTTTTCACTAAAATCTTGGATACTGCTTCTATCCATTTGGAGAAGTAATCAACTCCCATTGTTAGTAACTTGAGTTGACCAGGTGCCAAGGGGAACAAGCCGAGAATGTCCATGTCCTATTAGTAGAAAGGCTAGGGTGAAGTAATCATTTGAAGAAGTTCTTCTAGGGTGTGGTGAAGGTTAGCATGTCTCTGACATTGATCGCACCTCTTGACAAATTCGATGTTATCTTTCATCAGGGTAGGCCAATGGTACCCTCCCTTAATAGTTTATGTGCGATACATGGATGTTACATGCGCCCTTGGGTGCCTTTACAAGAACCAAGACAGTTTCATGCTCTCCTAGACATCTTAACATAGGATAGACTCTCCCAATCTTATATAGTTTCCCAAATAGAAGGGTGTACATGGCAACCTATCTTCAGATCATTCTTGCTTCTCCCTCGTCTAGTGGTAGTTCTCTAGCCTCCAAATAGTGTAATATGTGCTACATCCAACTAGATTTTGGGATAACCTCCAACGAGTACACCTCACCTACCTCTATGGCAGGTGAGGCGAAGGTTTCCTAGCTTGGCACTACCTAGAGACTTGGTTGGTGACTAGTTGAATATCAATTTTTACCTTCAATATGGAGGCTACCATTTCTAAGGTGAGGATCATTCCGACAATTAGAGCCTTGTACTCTGCCTGTTTATTGCTGGCGGTGACCTCAAATTTAAAGACTTGCTTGATAAGTGTATAGTCAGGTTCTTATAGGACAATTCCAGCGCCACTCACTTTTATGATGGAGGCGCCATCTAAAGATAGTGCCCACTATGTGGGATTCTCCTCGTCTAGAAACAACCTGAATTCTACCATAAAATGTGCCAGCGCTTGTGACTTAATTATTCCCATCGAAATATATTGAATGATGTATTCCAAAAGCTCAACTGCCCAGGATACCAACCTTCCTTCTAGATCAGTCTTCTTTAAGACTTGTCAAACATGATAGTTAGAGTTTTCAAGGATCTTGTGACCCAGTAAGTGTGGTATTAGTTTCCTTGCCACTATGACAACAAATAGCATTGTCTTCTCTATTTTATGATAGTGCACTTTGGCGCCTCTGAACACTTTGCTTATGAAATACACAGGTCTCCCCACCTTGTATATTTCGTAGATGAGGACTAAGCTCATCCCTTGATCCATGATCGAGAGGCAGGGCAACAAAAATGACCCCTCTATCGGATGAGTCAGGAATATGGATATGTGAGAAAGTTGTTGACTTTGGTGAAAGCTTCCTTGCACTCGGGAGTCCACTCAAACCTCTCCTTTTTTTAAGGCGGTGGAGAAGAGGAAGGCTTTGTCACATGCGTAGGAAAGGAAGAGAGATAAGGCGGCAAGGTGACTTATAAGATATTACACTTCATTTATATTAACGGGGATCCTCACCGTGATGAATGCTTGGCACCTTTCTTGGTTGGCCTCGAGGCCTTTTTGTGTCAGCATGAACCTCACAAATTTTCCCGCTTGTACCAAGAAAGAACACTTGGCAGGGTTTGGGCATATATCATACTTATTGACAAACTACATGGTTGTACCCTAAGTAAGTGTCTATGAAGCTCAAGACGTGGTAAAATGATGATCCATCAATCAAGAAATCGATGTGTGGTAGTGGGTATAAACCTTTGGGACATGTAGATTTTAGGTTGGTGAAATCTACGCACATGCTCCACCTCTTGTTAGCTTTCCGTACTGGAACCACGTTAGCGAGTCAGGTGGGGTACTTTGTTTCCATGATAAACTCGACTTCCCATAGATTTCCCGCTGCTTCATTAATGACGACCCTGTTTTCCTGGCTAAAATTATGTTTCCTCTGTGCCATTAGTTTGGCAGAATGGTGGATGGAAAGGTGATGACTCACCACCTGATGTACCTATATTTGTAATCTGATGGGTGTGGGGACCTATTCAGACCTCCTTCAAATATTCAGTGGGACTGAGCATTTCTTCTTTCATACCTAATATGGGATCCCAATACTCAAGGTCAGTATTTGAAAATTATGAAGGAGTGGCATCAACAAGGATGAGCTCTTCTTTGGATGTCTCTAGACTACTTTGATAGAATTTTTAAGCCGCTTGTTGGTCTCTCTGTATTTTTCAGACTCACCCACCCGGGAGCAGATATCTCAAGGTCAGGTACAGTTTGGATATAACCTCTCCCAAGGAATTGAGAGCCAGTTGAACATAAAGATATTATAAGGTGATATGGTGTATATAATGAGGTAGCTGACATCAATTGTCTTGGCATCTTCCCCCTCTCCACACATGGTTTCCAAGGTTTTGTGGCCCATTATTTTCACTTATTCGCCTGATAACCCCGTCAAAGAACCACTAAATGTTTTTATGTCACTCATGTTGAGTTGCAGCTTTTAGAAGGTGTCATAGAATAGAACATCAACAAAGCTTTTAGGATCTACCTGAACGTGCTTGATGTCCAAGTTTCTCTATTTCACAGTGACGACCAGAGGGTCATCATCTTGAGGGTTGAGACCAAGGACATTCTCCTTGGAGAAAATGATATAAGCCATTGTTTTCCCTTGGAAATTTTTGGGGAAGCTAGATGATATTACATTTGTTGTAAACACATGCCTTGCATGTTTCCTCCGGAAATATCTAGGGTGACCTCCACCGGGGAAACCTTCAATGATGGTTTTTGTGTTATATATTTTGGTTTTGTTGGCCATGTTCAGTGGGAAGATGGAAGGATTTTAAGTAGGAGTGTGACCCAGGTTAGTTTTACTAGAGCCCCATGGTGAGTGGAAATGTACTAACCAAAAGTACAAGTGGGCATGTTCCCCCTTCAAGGGCAGGGAGACTCAAAGGCCTTAGTAGGTTTATAACATTGTAGGTGGTTAGGGAATGCCTATGACAATGAAAATACATGTACAATTGTATTTTTAAGTAGTTTAGGAGACCTGCTCACGTGAGGCGAGATGATATGATGATGGCCAGTGATGCTTGGTAGCAAGCGTGAGGTTATACGGAGTCGTGTTTGAGACTGTAATGAGCATTGTGCTATTTAGGGTATAGATAATTTGAATTACTTAGATTATTTCCCTTCTCCCCATGAAAGGAGATGTATTTATAGAGGCCTCTAGGGCCTAAGGTTTTATTGGAAAGGGTCTCCGCCCATTCAATTAATGGTGGACAGTTGAATCCCTATTTCCAAGGAAGTTGTGGGTCAATTGTCGACTTTTACTTTCCCTATGACCAAGAAGATTCTTATCTCACATTTCCCCCATAGTGGCGATGGGATTCCCTAGGGCCAAACGATACCTCCCTTTGGGAGACATTCCATTGTTGCCTCATTTGACACGGTTTTAGGGCATCACCCTAGATGAGGTCTTTTATAAATATAACACTACAAAATATACAGTGACAACATCAAATTGATATTTGAAGGATTACATATACTCCAATGATACAGGTTACACTCAAGTAATACTCTTCTAACTATTGTGGTAAATAATTTTGAGCTCAACCTATTCTATTGTTCATGTATGGTACAACCTAACCAAGTTTTTAAGTTTGTTAATTGATGATATTTCATGTATGGTACAACCTAACCAGTTTTTAAGTTCGTTAATTAATGATATTAACTTGCACATGTCTATTTTATTATAATTTTATGATACCTTTTAAAGTGCAGTGTTAAGTATGGATGTCGTCAAACTACAACTATTTCCTTTTTCATTCAAGGATACAAACGTACTTGGTTGCATTATTTAGACTACAACTTCTATGAAAACATGAGAATAGTTGTCTAAAGCAGTTCTTGTCAAAAAAAATCTTTGTGGAAAATAATGTAGTTAAGAAATCAATTTACAAACTTTGCTAAAAATATAGGAGGAGTCATTGTAAAAAGCTTGTGATAGATTCAAGGAGATTCCCAAGATATACTCCACCCATGCATTAAAAAATGGATTATATTACACATTTTTTTATAATGGCCTCGCATATGCTACAAGAATGATATTAGATGTCACCACAAGAGGAGCATTAATGAATAAAGCATAGAAGAGGCTTATACTTTGATTAAGGATATTAAAGGGATTTGACAATTAAAATATGCATCGGAAAACAAAAATTTCTCTTCAATTGATCCTTACGAATGGACATGATCAATGATAAGATAATTACCTCTTGTGGCAATTTATCGTTGATGTAGATCCAGAAAACGATCACGAGCGTTGAATGAACAAACAACACCTCTACGCGGTCCCATGAATGAAGTTCCCTTAATCTTCTTGCTAGTTGTTCTGAATAAATATCTTTTAGAGAGAGAGAGAGAGAGAGAGAGAGAGAGAGAGAGAGAGAGAGAGAGAGAGAGAGAGAGAGAGAGAGAGAGAGAGAGAGAGAGAGAGAGAGAGATCCGTTTCACAAACAAAAATTGATTAAATGTGAATACTTTAACATAATGGTTCTATTTATAGAACCACTTGTGTGGGCTGCAAGTTGAACAAGCCCTCTTAAACCTATGTAAAAGTTCTGGTTGTTAGAAGAATTGTGGGCTAATCCAATATGAAGACTCAAGTTGAAGTTGAAGGTTGTGCGGGCTAATCCCGTAAAAGCTAAATCTCTGGTGAAAGATTTCTATCCCTTATCTCCTTTATTTGTAGTATTTTATTTTCTTTATGCTGCATTTCTCTTTTCTTTCCATTATTTCATTGTTATTCCTCTTCTTCTTTTTTTTATAACAACATTAATGTTTTAAAAGTCAAAGGTTTTATAATTCATTTTTGAATTTCAAATATCAAAATTCAACCCCGTCCTGTTTTTGGAGTTACCTGGTCAACAAGTAGCATCGGAGCCTAACTCCTATCATAAGACTAATTGTATTAAGAGGTAGTATGATGACTTCAAATACTTCTTTTAACAAGAGGCTTTTAACGAACACACATCCACCATTTTATGGTTAAAGGTTAATTATATGGAAAGCAAGAATGATTTTTTGTGTGAATATATTGATATTTATTTGTGGATGTTTGTTTTAGAAGGTCCTTTCCTCCAACTCATTTTGTTAATAATGAAGTAGTGAGAAAATTGGACAATCTGTGGATCGTAAAGAAAAGATAAAAGTGTAACAAGGGTTTAAAGCTAAGTACTTTATGATAAGAGCGTAAGCACTAGAGAGTAAAACTATGTTTATAATTGTAGTACTGCCATAGAAGTGTGGGACACTCTTGAAATGATATATGAAAGATTTACCGAGAGAAAGAAAGAAAGGATGAACAAACTTGTCCATGAAGTGGAGACATCAAGTGACAATGAAGAAAATATTCAAATATTGTTCTCAAATATTAAAACACTTGAAAATAATTTAAAAAATGCCGCATCTAACAAATGTCTAAGATTCAATAAGTGGTATTAGAAATATGATTCAACACTTGACTTTGAAGATAAAAAATATGTTGATGATCTACATGAAAAATAAAATAAGAAAGAGATCATCAAGAACTTAAAAAAATTAATCCAGTTTCTCAAAGAAGAAAATTGAAATGCAAATGAATAATCTTCTAAAGAATATTTTGAAGAATCATCATTTGAAGAATTGTATGACGAATGTTCATTAGAATCCAGAGAATCATCTCGAGAATCATCATCATCATAAGGATCATATGAAGAATTTGTACCATCATATGAAGAACTTGTAACATCATATGAAAAATATGTGGCAACATATGAAGATTCTTCCTTATATGAATCGTCAAAAGAATTATCGAAAGGATAGAACTATCATGTGAAGGATCATCAAAATATCATTCGAAGATTCAAATGAAGTATATTATAAAGAATCAAATGAAAATGTAAAATTTTTCTTTAAGACTAATTATGAAGATGACGATGAGGTATCTACTCTATCTTACAAGCAAATGTTTAATTTATATGTTAAACTTAGTGATGGTGAGATTAGTATAATGTTAAAGCCATTGAAAGTGAAAACTGTTAGATTAGTGATAAAACAAACACACTTAGAAAAAAGGATTTAAAATCAAATAGTTGTAAAATATGTGATTTGTTAATAAATGAAATTGAAAACTTGCATGAAATTTTGAGTAAATTTACTAAAGGAAAATATAATCTTGATATGATCTTATCATCAAATCAAATAGCTTTGTATAACTAAGTCGGTTTAGGTTATCAACCAAATAATAATAATAAATCCTTTATAAGTATATGTTATACGAAGAAGAAAATAAATCACTCTATTTATAAATGTAATTATTATTATTATAAGATTGGTCATATTATTTTAGTCTAATCTAAGATGTCCTAGAGGATGCATCTCCAATTACACAAGACATATTAAATACACTAATGACAAAAGATTTAAAAAGAATTTGGGCATCAAAAGTAAAACACTTGATTTGTTTTTTAAAAAAGGATTACTTTGTAGTATCGGTAACTTAGTCTCATATCAAAAGAAGTTTTACAAAGCAAATATCCAAAGTTACCCATATGAGACTCATTAATGAAGAAATGGATCAAAGTCCAAGAGAGGAGGTTCCAAAAGCAAATATGAAGCCTAAAGACATTTCATGCATAAAGGAAGCAAGAAGCTGATATTGCTTCACCTCTTAATTGATTAAACCTTACATTCAATTGATTTTTTATTTCTCAAAAATGGCACCATTTAATTGATTAAGCTGTTTTTAACAACTTTTTCAAATCAACGATTTTTTTTCAATTGGCATTAATTAGCCATGAAATAATTTGTCCAAATCAAATTCAAAACATTCTCAAATAGGCTATAAGATTAGATAATGGCTACATTATAGAGGTTTAATAACAAAAATTATGTTTAAATCTATGGTCAACTTAGAAGGGAATGACCAAAATCATCTTTTACTCTGATCAAGAACAAATCACTTTGTCTAATAAAAATCAGAGATAACGATGGGTACTTAGAGTTAGAGTGTGAAAAACAAATATGGAAGTTGTTGATTTGAGATTCCTCAAAATACATCGAAAGAAGAACTATTTATTTCCATTCTTTTAAGCACTTAATAAAACATCAAAACTCTTCATTATCTATTCAAGCAAGTTGCCTTATGATGATGATGATGATGATAGCGACAATGAGTCTTTGTCTTTCTCAAATTTTCCCCATTTTTTATGCTTCATTCTTCTATATTTATCTCTTTATGTTGATCAAATCTTTTTCCATTTTAATTATATGTTATTTTCTTTCAAGTTTATGATATATGTGATATATGTGATGTTTCTCTTCCCATCTTTTTATAATTTCAAAGGGGAAGAAGTATACTATCACGAAGATTAGAGTATTCCTCTATGTTTTTGTTATACTAATATGAGCATTTTCAAATTTAAAGAATATATAAATTATTTTTGAATTTTAAATATCACAATTCATTCTCACTTGTGTTTAGAGTCACTTGATCGACGTATTTCTTCGAAAACAAATTAGATTTTTCTTTTTGGTATCCAAATATTTTTGGATCCTTTACTATTATTAGATATAAGTTGGCTCATGTAATTTGAATTGAATCTTTTAAACCACTCTAAATCATACATTTCACTGTAACAATGAGGTTCAAGGTGCCCAGTTTTACACAATAATTGCATTTATAAATAGTGCAATTCATTTTCTTTTTAGAAAGACTTACACTCATGAAATACATAGCATTATTATTCAATTAATAACCTAAATTTTCTTTATTATACAAAGTTATTTGTTAAGATAAAATCATATCAAAGTTATCTTTGCACTTAATTAACTTAACATTTCATGCAAATCATTAGTTTCAGTTTTTAATGAATTAGATTTTGTCATTTAGCAGAATTTCCAATACATTTTTCTAAGTATACTCAATTCATCTATGATTCTTTCATTAACATCTTCTAGAGGTTCACACGGTTCTTATAAGTCACAATGAATATTCTACCTCATCATTTTATTTACACATTTTTATATTTAAATCATACATTATTTATAAAAAAAAAAGAGTGGTTACTTAATCATCATATTCACAAGTAGTTTTAAAACAAACGTTTATCTCTTCATGTGATTCGTCAGATGATGTTTTGAATGATGCTTTACATGATGTTTTAAATGATTCTTTAGATGCATGTGAATTTTTCTCTTTGTTATTTTTCTCAAATTGAAGTAAATATATTAACTCTTTTAGTTTCTTGGTGATCTTTAGCTTATTTGACTTATCTAGTAAATTGTCAACAATATTTGTTTCGCAAGATTCTAGTACTAGATCTAGTTTTCAATACTAGCTATTGAATTTTAGGTACTCAATAGAAATACAATTTTTTAAATCATTGCCAAGAGTTTTATTACCATAGAATCATCCTTAAATGTTTTCTTCGTTTTCATTTGGTATCTCATACTCTTGGTCTAGAGTGTTTATCATTTCCCTTTAAAAACTTCATAGATCTTTTTAAAGGTGTCCTAGAAATCTTTAGCAATAATACAATAAAATATATAATTATACTCTCTAGCACTTACTGCACATACCATCAAGTACTTTTCTCTAAAATTTTGTTGAATTTTTTCTTTTTCTTCTATGGTCCACAAATTACTAGATTTGTTTACTACTTCATTATTAATGAAATGAGTATGAAAAAATAGACCATCTTAAATATAATCTCACAAATTACAATCAATAGCATCTAAAAAAGTTTTCATTTTTATTTACATATGACAAAATCTTCACCAATAAACGGTGGGGGTTTGTTCATAAAAGTTCTCCGGTTAAAAGAAGTATTTGAAGTCATCATACCTCTTGAGACGATTACTCTTATAATAAGAGTTATTCTTTGATGCCACTTATTGACCATGTGATTCCAAACACAAGAGTGGGAAAGGGGTGAATTATGATATTCAAATTTCTAAATAATTGGTTTATAAAACACTTTGATTTTAAAATCATTTAGGTTAGAAGATGGAAATAAACAAAGGTCAAATAGTGGAATAATAGAAAAGAGAAGAGATAGAGAAATACACAGGCAGAAAGATAAATTACAAAAAGTAAAAGAGATAAGGAATATATAGATCACATAAAAATTTTATCCTAATTCGTCCTAAACCACTCGGCCTACTCCAGTCCCCAAGAGTTTCACCTTGAGATTTTGACTAAAAAACTTCAGCATTTACACAATATGAACCCAAAAAATCTTACAAACCAACTTGAGGTTTTAAACGGGATTAACCTAAAATCCTTCCACAAACAACCTTAATTTTTACACATGCTCAACTCAATAACCTTAAATAATAAAAGCTTTTATACAAGCTTAACTCAATAGCACTCACTCAAGCTTTTTACAAATTTAGCTTACAACCTTCATATCTATTACTAAGAGATCAAAAGAGAATAACACTCTAAAAAAAATTAGAGTATAACACCAGTACAACACAACTCTCAAATGAAATTTTTTACTATCTTGACACTAAGGTAATTCTACTGAAAAATAGTTTTATAAAAGAATGAGATAAATAAAGATAGAAGAAATTTTCCATTTAGGACACTGATATATTTCGGAATGGAGAGAATCCTTCTTTATATTGGAAAAAATTTGACTCAAAAAAGGCAACAATCTATGGGCTTTTCACACTTTTAATCAAATAAAAACATGTACTAATTGATTAACTTAACCCAAAAGGGAAACTTTAAATTTCGACGTCACTTAATCGATTAAAATCCTTCTTAATCGATTAGGAGGTATTTCACATTTGATTTTGATTTTTCTTGGTGGAGCCTGATATGTTGATGGTAGTTATGGCAGCTTAAGCTATAACTTGAATCGTAACAATGGCTTTTTAGCTGCCTGAGTACTTTTTCTTGCCTTTAACTTTTGATTTGTTGTTTATGTTGGTTTTGGCGTTTATTTTCTATTGAAGTTTTTTTTTTGTTTCGCTAGTAGTCCTCTTGATTTTTCTTGTGTTTTGAGATTATTTTTATTTTAGCGATTTTCACCTTTTTTTAATTAATTTTTTCAATTCAAAAACATTTTAGCTTCAAAAAATGATTTTCAAAATATACTTTTTTGCCTTCGTAATTAATCAATCAAATTTCTTAGTCTTTTAGACACTTTCCCAGATTAATTTTGAAAATTATTTTTTGAAGCTAAAATGTTTTTATAACTAACTAGCTAAAATGGTTTATACTTTGATATGTTAATGTAAAAGTGAGTTGGAAGTTAAACTTGTGTAAAATATCATGTCTGGTTTTCATAAATCACTTTTATTTCTTCCAAAATATAATTTATATGCGCGTTTAATGGAAATAATATCCTACCAATTTATTTTTCAATAATATAAGTGATATATAGTCTAGTGATATCGGGTAAAGACATTGATTAAAAAAATGTTAATTCTATAGAATAGCCACAAAGTAAATCGACTACATACTTTTATTTTACAAACTTCATGATATACTTTTTTTTAAATTCTGCCCAATTTGCACTAGCCTAACCATTTGTCTATATTATTTAGGAAAATATTAATTTCACTCCTATGAGGTGGAAAAACACCCTATTAAAATCTAAAATTATTCCTCAGAATTTAGAAATGTATTTTCACACGCACTATTTGCTTCACTGAATGAAGCATCAAATGAGTGTCATTCCATTTTATGACAAAATTTTATTTCGAAGATGCATCTTCGCGCATATCTATTTAAATTATTGATTATTGAAGTTCCCTTAATCTTCTTGCTAGTTGTTCTGAATAAATATCTTAGAGAGAGAGAGAGAGAGAGAGAGAGAGAGAGAGAGAGAGAGAATCTTCTTGCTAGTTGTTCTGAATAAATATCTTTGAGAGAGAGAGAGAGAGATCCATTTCACAAACAAAAATTGATTAAATGTGAATACTTTAACATAATGGTTCTATTTATAGAACCACTTGTGTGGGCTGTAAGTTGAACAAGCCCTCTTAAACCTATGTAAAAGTTCTGGTTGTTAGAAGAATTGTGGGCTGATCCAATATGAAGACTCAAGTTGAAGTTGAAGATTGTGCGGGCTAATCCCGTAAAAGCTAAATCTCTGGTGAAAGATTTATATCCCTTATCTCCTTTATTTGTAGTATTTTATTTTCTTTATGCTGCATTTCTCTTTTCTTTCCATTATTTCATTGTTATTCCTCTTCTTCTTTTTTTATAACAACATTAATGTTTTAAAAGTCAAAGGTTTTATAATTCATTTTTGAATTTCAAATATCAAAATTCAACCCCGTCTTGTTTTTGGAGTTACCTGGTCAACAAGTAGCATTGGAGCCTAACTCCTATCATAAGACTAATTGTATTAAGAAGTAGTATGATGACTTCAAATACTTCTTTTAACAAGAGGCTTTTAACGAACACACCTCCACCATTTTATGGTTAAAGGTTAATTATATGGAAAGCAAGAATGATTCTTTTGTGTGAATATATTGATATTGATTTGTGGATGTTTGTTTTAGAAGGTCCTTTCCTCCAACTCATTTTGTTAATAAGGAAGTAGTGAGAAAATTGGACAATCTGTGGACCGTAAAGAAAAGATAAAAGTGTAACAAGGGTTTAAAGCTAAGTACTTTATGATAAGGGCGTAAGCACTAGAGAGTAAAACTATGTTTATAATTGTAGTACCGCCATAGAAGTGTGGGACACTCTTGAAATGATATATGAAGGATTTACCGAGAGAAAGAAAGAAAGGATGAACAAACTTGTCCATGAAATGGAGACATCAAGTGACAATGAAGAAAATATTCAAATATTGTTCTTAAATATTAAAACACTTGAAAATAATTTAAAAAATGCCGCATCTAACAAATGTCTAATATTCAATAAGTGGTATTAGAAATATGATTCAACACTTGACTTTGAAGATAAAAAATATGTTGATGATCTACATGAAAAATAAAATAAGAAAGAGATCATCAAGAACTTAAAAAAATTAATCCAGTTTCTCAAAGAAGAAAATTGAAATGCAAATGAATAATCTTCTAAAGAATATTTTGAAGAATCATCATTTGAAGAATTGTATGACGAATGTTCATTAGAATCCAGAGAATCATCTCGAGAATCATCATCATCATAAGGATCATATGAAGAATTTGTACCATCATATGAAGAACTTGTAACATCATATGAAAAATATGTGGCAACATATGAAGATTCTTCCTTATATGAATCGTCAAAAGAATTATCGAAAGGATAGAACTATCATGTGAAGGATCATCAAAATATCATTCGAAGATTCAAATGAAGTATATTATAAAGAATCAACAAAGAATCAAATGAAAATGTAAAATTTTTCTTTAAGACTAATTATGAAGATGACGATGAGGTATCTACTCTATCTTACAAGCAAATGTTTAATTTATATGTTAAACTTAGTGATGGTGAGATTAGTATAATGTTAAAGCCATTGAAAGTGAAAACTGTTAGATTAGTGATAAAACAAACACACTTAGAAAAAAGGATTTAAAATCAAATAGTTGTAAAATATGTGATTTGTTAATAAATGAAATTGAAAACTTGCATGAAATTTTGAGTAAATTTACTAAAGGAAAATATAATCTTGATATGATCTTATCATCAAATCAAATAGCTTTGTATAACTAAGTCGGTTTAGGTTATCAACCAAATAATAATAATAAATCCTTTATAAGTATATGTTATACGAAGAAGAAAATAAATCACTCTATTTATAAATGTAATTATTATTATTATAAGATTGGTCATATTATTTTAGTCTAATCTAAGATGTCCTAGAGGATGCATCTCCAATTACACAAGACATATTAAATACACTAATGACAAAAGATTTAAAAAGAATTTGGGCATCAAAAGTAAAACACTTGATTTGTTTTTTAAAAAAGGATTACTTTGTAGTATCGGTAACTTAGTCTCATATCAAAAGAAGTTTTACAAAGCAAATATCCAAAGTTACCCATATGAGACTCATTAATGAAGAAATGGATCAAAGTCCAAGAGAGGAGGTTCCAAAAGCAAATATGAAGCCTAAAGACATTTCATGCATAAAGGAAGCAAGAAGCTGATATTGCTTCACCTCTTAATTGATTAAACCTTACATTCAATTGATTATTTATTTCTCAAATATGGCACCATTTAATTGATTAAGCTGTTTTTAACAACTTTTTCAAATCAACGATTTTTTTTCTTCCAATTGGCATTAATTAGCCATGAAATAATTGGTCCAAATCTGATTTAAAACATTCACAAATAGGCTATAAGATTAGATAATGGCTACATTATAGAGGTTTAATAACAAAAATTATGTTTAAATCTATGGTCAACTTAGAAGGGAATGACCAAAATCATCTTTTACTCTGATCGAGAACAAATCACTTTGTCTAATAAAAATCAGAGACAACGATGGGTACTTAGAGTTAGAGTGTGAAAAACAAATATGGAAGTTGTTGATTTGAGATTCCTCAAAATACATCGAAAGAAAAACTATTTATTTCCATTCTTTTAAGCACTTAATAAAACACTAAAACTCTGAATTTTTTTTTATAATAACTATATATTAAATAATATTTACCAAAATAATAAATATTTTAAGAATTTTTTCAAACTGGTCAACATTCAAACAGCAGTTCGCCATTCAGATTGGCAAAAGTGAACAAATGAAAAATGGAAAAGTGAAATTCGCCGGATCAAATGGTGAATGAGGCCATCTTGGATGAATTTCGCCAATTAAATCGACGAATGAGGTCATGTTCTAGAGTTTCATTTCCATCCATTTCTGTTATTATATTTTGATTATTTTTTTAATTTTATTTAATGTTTTAAATAATTAAAAATGAATTTTTTTTATATTTTTAATTATTATTATTTTTTTAAACATAAATATTATTAATAAACTTAAAAAAATTAGATTTAAATGTTTAAATTAATTTTTGAATTAATAAATTTAAAATAATTTGGTTAAATGTTAAAATTTATTTTTTAATTAATAAACTTACAATAATTAGGTTTAAATAAAAATAATTTCAAATTAATTTAATAAAATTATGTTTAATAAACAATAAACTTAAATTGGTTTAATAAATTCAGGTTTAAATACAAAATAAAAATATAGTGTTGAGCAAATTTTGAGTGTATAAATGTTGTAAGGTTATTTAAGTCATATCATATAGGGTACGTACTATTTTTTTTACTATAAATACGACCGCAAACACATGTATGTTTTCACAACATTATATCCCAAAAGACTAAAGTGTTAGTGCAGTTCGAGTTGAGTGGAGTCTAGAATGTCTGCATTTCTAAATCAACGTTCGTCGTCGTCGTCATCAGCATCGGAAAAACCTTTTCCAACGTTCGATCTAATGAAAAGAAATGCCCTACTTGTGTTTTCAGCAACAAAGCCTCCGATGAAGGTGCTCCTGTGGAATACGCAGACGTTGGAGCACTTGCACAGGGAACTGAACCGCTGGCTAGAAGGGGATATTGCTCCAGGAGAAAAGATTAGGAAAATTGAGAGGTTGGTCGAGGAGACCGGGAGAAACGGAGTTACTCGTGAATGGAGAAAAGTGGAAAATGATGTTGGCGTCCTTGTGATGATGTTGACACCAAAGAAGATAAAGTTGATGGTCGTGATATCGTAGACGCCTTGGTGCAGTGTTTTGTTTTATGTCTTTACGTTGTTGTTATGTTTGTTTAATTTATGATGTCCGGGTGCAGTGTTCTATCGTTATATTGTTGTTATGTCAGTTAAGTATGCTTTTAATCGAATGAAATTTGCTATTAATCGAATGAAATTTTCTATTAATCGAATGAAATTTGTTATTAATCGAATGAAATTTGCTATTAATCGAATTAAAGGGACACAGTTACATATGAAACTATGATCTGCTGCTTGATCCTACGTTAGGACATTTCGTACGATTGTGTCCTGGTTGCCGACACGAACTACACAATCTCACCAGCTTGTCTGCGATATCCATCTCCGTTCGAATGCGCGTACTGTTAGGCTGACCCTTTTTCTTTCTGCGCATCAAGTCATTATGCCAAACAATTTCGCCTTCGTATTGAGGCCAATAGTCCTCCTTTGCCACCACCCGAAAGCTGCATGTGTAGACATTGCACAGACTTATCACTTGGTGAACTGCAGAAAGAAGGTTGGTTGGATCCTGGCGCACCTTCGAACAGGATGCTATGACATGAGAGGAAGGCATACGAAATGCTTGAAACTTTCCACAATCACACCAGCTCTTATCCAATTCAACACGATAACATCCCCTAGGCCTTCATTCGTTGTGATCTATAGACTCGGCAACACTGAACCAACCAGTTGTACGGTCAAATATTGTGACCACGTGTGTGTTGGCTTTGGCAGCTTCGTCTTTCATGAATTTAATTGAAGTATCGCTGTACAGCTGACCCGATTGTAATACCGAACCTCACCTCGTACGTCTGCTATCAAAGAGTGATCCTAGCCTAAAATAGGTTGTATTTACCAAGGCAGTTATTGGGAGGTTTTGGATTCCCTTGAAAACAAAATTCATTGACTCGACGAGGTTAGTTGTCATGTGGCCCCATCACACCCCATTATCGTATGCCCGCGTCCATTTCTCCCTATCAATGCTATCAATCCATCTTAATGCATCCGCGTTATTCAGTCTGATCTCGTCATGGTAGTATCTGAATGTGGGTTCAGTTAGTGCACATCCCGCGTTCACAACCTTCTTTCGCAATGTCTTGTCCTTGATTTCCCGCATGAAATTTTGGGCAATATGCCTTATGCAATAGACTTGGGTCGAGGGAGGATCCTGCCAACCGTTGTCATGGTTGTTGTATGCACTCTCGATAGATGGGTGTCGATCGGAGATCAAACATAAGTTAGGTTGTGGAGACACGTAAGAGTGGAGGTTTTTTAAGAAAAAACTCCAACCCCCAGCAGTCTCCCCTTCTACTATGGCGAAGGCTATTGGAAAAATGTTGTTGTTCCCGTCCTGTGCCACAGCCATGAGATGTGTGCCCTTATATTTCCCGTATAACCATATTCCGTCAATTTGAATTATAGGTTTGCAAAATGCAAACCCTTTGATGCATGGTTCGAACGCCCAAAAGACTCTGTGGAAAATTCCATTTCCACCAACATAAGTCTCGTCTGGTGTACAAGCAGGCATCGTCTCCAATATCGCAACAGTTCCTGGAGAGTAGTGTTTAAGGGCCACCAGGAATTTAGGAAGTTCCTTGTACGACTCCTCCCAATTTCCAAACACCCTTTCAACCGCTTTAGTCATGGCAATCCAGGCTTTTCGGTACGAAGGAGTGTAGTTGTACCTTTGTACCATATGTGCAATTATGGTACTCACCTTCAAAGACGGGTTGTCGCTAACGACTGACAGAATCTCATCGTAAATCAATTTAGAGCTGAGTTTGCGATGGTCTTGCATCAGATTTGAGATTATACAACAGTGGGACGGACCCATTGACCCTATCTTCCAGGAATCGCTTCTCTTCCTGAAAGATGCTGTTAATCGGAACGGGAACTCCTCGTTACAACAATAGATCGTATACCGGGTCGGATTTGTCCGATCGAATCTGTAATCGGCTGACAACTCCATGTGAAACTATTTGATAGCCCGGACATAATCTTCTTTCGTACGAAACTCGTCACCCTCTTTTAGTTGCCCCTCTGTTGTGTAGTTGGGGTTGTAGAAAACATTCGTCGAGGGTTCATTATCACCTAAGGCGATAGTAGTCATGTGTTGAGGTGGACAATAGACATTGCCAGGTTGAACTTCATCCTCCGGGTTGTTCACCATCTCGTCAACAGTGACTCCAGTTGCTTCTTCTTCTTCGTCAACGACATTGACTTCAGGGTGTTCATCTTCAGAATCGCAAAAAAATTGAGACGAATCAAGTTGCTGAGACAGTTGTTGTTGTTGTAACGTAACATATAACACGATACCTGAGAACCCAGAATACTCTTGACTACGGAGCATGTTACGCACATCTTCATCGTCTCGCACCTTTAAAGGGAAAATTTTGCATGAATCAGGTCCGTCAAAAAATACTGGGTTTTTGTATATTATTTGCCCAACTGGACTACATTGCAGTTTTTTTTTCTATTCTTGACTTCAGGTGTAAAAAATTAGACCTTCTGTCAATTAAAAATCTTGTAACATCCGTGTTTCTGAAATTGTATCCCGACACTTCACATTCGAAAACTTCACCGTTCAGATGAGCGAAAATCATATATTGTGGTGTTTGAGACATAGCAAAAATTGTGGTGTTTGAGTGTTTGAGTGTTTGAATATTTGAGTGTTTGACTGTTTGAGTGTCGGAGTGTTTGAGTGTCTGAGTGTTTGAGTGTTTAAGGGTCTGAGTGTTTAATGTGTTTGATTGTCTGAGTTTAAAGAGTTTAAAGGCTTTATAAAAGGGGTTGAGTGTTTGATTGTTTAAAGAGTTTAAAGATTTTTTTTTACATGTATCAGTAAATGAATCTGTAATTTTCACATGTGGCCCTGCGAATCAATGACCATGCATGCAGGCCTACGTGATTCTCTTTTTGCATGCACCAGGACACTTGTCACGCATGCTTCACAATTAATGACATGCATCAGGACTTGAACAGGACACTTGATAAGATCTGACAATGCAAAGTTCTGCTTTCACATGTGATACCGCATCAGAAATCTCTGCCTTTCACTTGTCACACATGCTTCACAATCAATGACACGCATTAGGAACCAATGACGCCACGTTTAATAAAAAAATCAACCTAAAAAATCAACGACGGAAACATGTGAAACACAAAGCCTTGATATGCAATCAATGACATGCAGCCTGTTTGATTAGACGAGACAATGAAGGAATCTCTTTTTCACATGTGATCCTGCATACCTACATTGACCATGCAGGCCTACGAGACTCTCTTTCTGCATGCATCAAGACTTGATAAGACGGGACACTGCATCCACCATGCTTGATTAGATGAGACACTGCATAAAAAAGACTCTGCATCCAACATGCATTTACACATCACATGCATCATGACACTAGTCCAACATGCATTTACACATCACATGCATTACGACACTAGTCCAACATGCATTTACACAACACATACATCAAGCCACTTGTGAAGCATGCATTTACAACATATCCACTCGTCCAATATAAATATAGGGTCTTTACCCATCAAATTCTACTCACACTTAAACTCTCATACTCTCCTACTCTCAACCCTTAGCTCTCAACTCTCAAACTCTCAACCTCTCAAACTCTCAACTCTCAAAATCTCAAACTTTCAACTCTCAAACTCTCAACTCTCAAACTCTCAAATCTCAAACACAACATCTCTAAATCTCAACATCCCAAACGACAATGTCTCTACTCACCATGGGTGACTCTCATAGAGGGATGGCTGAAAACATCGCCAAGTTTGTAAGTCTTTTGTTCTTGTCTATGTTTACAATTTTGTCTAAAAAAACGTTAGTAAATTTACTTCTTCTCTAACGTAACATTCATTATTCTGCAGGATGTATCATGGTTTCGATGTCGTGTGCATGATTACATACCACACGACCCGCTCATTACGGACTACCTTACTCATTGTGGGTTTGGTGATTTGATCGAAATCAAATCTTACTCCCTCAACATGAAATTTATTCTAGCGTTGTTAGAACGCTGGAGACTGGAGACACATACATTTCACCTACCTTTTGGTGAGTGTACTGTGACTCTTCAGGATGTTTACATGTTGCTCGGCCTACACATCGATGGTAAGGCCGTCAACGGCAAAGTTGGTGTCCCTGACCGACTTTGCAAAGATTTATTGGGCGCCCCTCTTTGTACGGACGGACCTCAGGAGGAAAGAGAGGGCCGCCCGAGGGGTCAGGGAATTAATTTAAAATACCTTAGAGAATAATACAACCGTATTGTCTTAACTGATGATAGCACCGAGTATGAGAAAATACTCAAAACTTGATGCTATATTATGATTTTATTCGGGCACTTTTTATTTCCAAATGGCACTGGAAATACCGTCCATATTATGTATTTACCATTATTGCGGAATATTAACAAAGTGTGTGAATATAGATGGGGATCAGCTGTCCTCGCCCATCTATATAGTGCACTTTGTAAAACTTCAAAAAAAAATTCATGTACTTTTTATGGTTGTGCTTATCTTCTGCAAGCGTGGGGTTGGTCTAGGATGCCAATGCTTGCTCCAATAAACAGGAATTCTTTTACGTTCCCATATGCCAACAAGTAAGTATCTTTTCAAGATTATTTAGCAACTACATATTCTTTTTCAGTTAATAATTTCTGAGATGTGTTTATTTTTTTAGGTGGTCTGTTCCAGGGATGAATTATCAGAGATGTCCAAGGCACTCTATAATTCAATACCGCAACCTAATCGACTACCTTGGGTCAGATGATGTAAGTTATTTACCATTAATTTTTTTAATGTATATGCATAAACCTCTCAAACTCTGTCTAACTTAATTGTCCAACTTTATTGTAGTTTGTCTGGATGTCGTACGAGGGTCTCGACCACCAGCCCAACCCCGACAATGTCGCTATGCGGACATCAAAGACACCCATAATTAGGTTCACTACGGTGGAGATGCACCAAAGTGACCGGGTGAAACTACAATTTGGGATGCATCAGGATATTCCAGATGCTCCAGTAGACTTGGGGCAGTGGCATCAAAAGCGGGTAGACGCACAGTGGAGTGTTAGTGATTGGAAGGAGTTTGCGAAGGAGTTGCGTTTACACTGGAAAAGAAGAAGGCAATACGTCTTAACCGACCGTATTGTGCACGAGGCTAGGCCAAGTCTTCAATATATGACTTGGTTTAGGCCTGTCACGACATTTCAGCCTTTCCTGTCTCAGCCAACCTATTTGGCTGACCCAAGGGAACGCGATTCTTCGTCAAACCCACAACAACAGTTCAGTGCCCAAAACTAGCCTTACGAAAACCCATACATGCCAACAAATACCCTATATCAACAACGACAACCTTACATGCCACCCACCAAATCCCAGCCTCAACCACCTTACCATTACAGCCCTGATACCTCTTTTGAACCTACCCTCTCCACCTATAGCCCAGACAACTCATTTGACCCTACCCCCTCCAACTAGCCCTCCAACTACCCCTCCAACGACCCCCCAAACTATCCATTATTCGACTACCACACCCCGCAACAACCAACACACCTAGACCAACCCAACTCCATGTACACATTTGGACAACCATACCGTCCATACTCCACCCAACCTCCCCGACAATCCTTCGAAAACATGGGCATTGGGCTTGACTACGGAAGCGTTGTTGACAGTGGATCTCCCGGCTATTGAAGTCAAATGATGCAAACTCTATCTGATACGCCGGGGCCGTCCCAACCATGCCCTCCTCCACAACTCAACACACAGAGACCGGACACACCACAACAACCTCGTCGTAGACCTCGTCGCAACGCGCGTTCCACAATGTGGCACCGGTGGTCACTTGGATAGAGCCGGTCATTAGTTTTTTTCTTTTGTTCAATTGTAATTGTACTTTTTATTAGATTCTAAAATTAATATAATTTATTATTTCTATATTTTTATTTTAACATTTCTATATTTAATTTTTTCTTAATGTTATTTAAATTTTAATTTGATTTAATAAGAATTCATTTTACATTAATAATTAAAAATAAAGTATTTATTAATTGAAATTAATTAAAAATAAGGTATTTAAAAAATAGAATAAAATATTAATTGAAATAAAAAACATAATCAATTATTTAAATTTATTAAAAACTGATAATAATATAAATCAAACCACAAATGAAAAGCGAAACCTTAGAATGGCCTCATTCGTCAATCAGAATGGCGAAAACATTCAACAATGGCCTCATTCGTCAATTAGAATGGCGAAAACATTCAACAATGGCCTCATTCGTCAATTAGAATGGCGAAAGCATTCAACAATGGCCTCATTCGCCAAATGAAGTGGCGAATTGATTTTTCCATTTTTTATTTTGGTCTCATTCGCCAATTGAGATGGCGAACAGATGTTGGAAAGTTAGCCAATTTAGATAATTTTTTGAAATATTGATTATAATGGTAAATAATATTTAATATATAGATATTATAAAAAAAAAATTATCAAAACTCTTCGTCATCTATCCAAGCAAGTTGGCTTATTTAATCTAGAGCTAAAATACAACTCGAATAGCCTTATGATGTTGGTGATGATAGCGACAATGAGTATTTGTCTTTCTCAAATTTCCCCTATTTTTTATGCTTCGTCCTTCCATATTTATCTCTCTTTATTTTAATCAAACATTTTTCCATTTTAACTATATGTTATTTTCTTTCAAGATTATGATTTATGCAGTATATGTAATGTTTCTCTTCCTACCTTTTTATAATTCTAAAGGGGGAAGAAGTATATACTATCACGAGAATTATAGTATTTCTCTATCTGTTTGTTATACTAACATGAACATTTTTAAATTTAAAGGATTTATAAATTACTTTTGAATTTTAAATATTATAATTCATCCTCTCTTGTGTTTGGAGTCACTTGATCAACACGCATTTTTTCGAAAATAAATTAAGTTTTTCTTTTTGGAACCCAAATATTTTTAGATCCTTTACTATTATTAGATATAAGTTGGCTCATGTAATTTGAATTGAATCTTTTAAACCACTTTAAATCATACATTTCACTGAAACAATGAGGTTCAAGGTGCCCAGTTTTACACAATAATTGCATTTATAAATAGTGCAATTCATTTTCTTTTTAGAAAGACTTATACTCATGAAATACATAGCATTATTATTCGATTAATAACCTAAATTTTCTTTATCATACAAAGTCATTTGTTAAGATAAAATCATATCAAAGTTATCTTTGCCCTTAATTAACTTACTTAACATTTCATGTAAATCATTAGTTTCAGTTCTTAATGAATTAGATTTTGTCATTTAACAGAATTCCCAATATATTTTTTTAAGTATATTCAATTTGTCTATGATTCTTTCATTAACATCTTCTAGAGGTTCACACGGTTCTTATAAGTCACAATGAATGTTCTACCTTATAAGTTATAATGAATGTTCTACCCAATCATTTTCTTTACACATTTTTGTACTTAAATCATACATTATTTATAAAAAAGAGTGGTTACCTAATCATCATCATATTCACAAGTAATTTTAAAACAAACGTTTATATCTTCATGTGATTCGTCAGATGATGTTTTGAATGATGCTTTACATGATGTTTTAAATGATTCTTTAGATGCATGTGAATTTTTCTCTTTGTTATTTTTCTCAAATTGAAGTAAATATATTAACTCTTTTAGTTTCTTGGTGATCTTTAGCTTATTTGACTTATCTAGTAAATTGTCAACAATATTTGTTTCGCAAGATTCTAGTACTAGATCTAGTTTTCAATACTAGCTATTGAATTTTAGGTACTCAATAGAAATACAATTTTTTAAATCATTGCCAAGAGTTTTATTACCATAGAATCATCCTTAAATGTTTTCTTCGTTTTCATTTGGTATCTCATACTCTTGGTCTAGAGTGTTTATCATTTCCCTTTAAAAACTTCATAGATCTTTTTAAAGGTGTCCTAGAAATCTTTAGCAATAATACAATAAAATATATAATTATACTCTCTAGCACTTACTGCACATACCATCAAGTACTTTTCTCTAAAATTTTGTTGAATTTTTTCTTTTTCTTCTATGGTCCACAAATTACTAGATTTGTTTACTACTTCATTATTAATGAAATGAGTATGAAAAAATAGACCATCTTAAATATAATCTCACAAATTACAATCAATAGCATCTAAAAAAGTTTTCATTTTTATTTACATATGACAAAATCTTCACCAATAAACGGTGGGGGTTTGTTCATAAAAGTTCTCCGGTTAAAAGAAGTATTTGAAGTCATCATACCTCTTGAGACGATTACTCTTATAATAAGAGTTATTCTTTGATGCCACTTATTGACCATGTGATTCCAAACACAAGAGTGGGAAAGGGGTGAATTATGATATTCAAATTTCTAAATAATTGGTTTATAAAACACTTTGATTTTAAAATCATTTAGGTTAGAAGATGGAAATAAACAAAGGTCAAATAGTGGAATAATAGAAAAGAGAAGAGATAGAGAAATACACAGGCAGAAAGATAAATTACAAAAAGTAAAAGAGATAAGGAATATATAGATCACATAAAAATTTTATCCTAATTCGTCCTAAACCACTCGGCCTACTCCAGTCCCCAAGAGTTTCACCTTGAGATTTTGACTAAAAAACTTCAGCATTTACACAATATGAACCCAAAAAATCTTACAAACCAACTTGAGGTTTTAAACGGGATTAACCTAAAATCCTTCCACAAACAACCTTAATTTTTACACATGCTCAACTCAATAACCTTAAATAATAAAAGCTTTTATACAAGCTTAACTCAATAGCACTCACTCAAGCTTTTTACAAATTTAGCTTACAACCTTCATATCTATTACTAAGAGATCAAAAGAGAATAACACTCTAAAAAAAATTAGAGTATAACACCAGTACAACACAACTCTCAAATGAAATTTTTTACTATCTTGACACTAAGGTAATTCTACTGAAAAATAGTTTTATAAAAGAATGAGATAAATAAAGATAGAAGAAATTTTCCATTTAGGACACTGATATATTTCGGAATGGAGAGAATCCTTCTTTATATTGGAAAAAATTTGACTCAAAAAAGGCAACAATCTATGGGCTTTTCACACTTTTAATCAAATAAAAACATGTACTAATTGATTAACTTAACCCAAAAGGGAAACTTTAAATTTCGACGTCACTTAATCGATTAAAATCCTTCTTAATCGATTAGGAGGTATTTCACATTTGATTTTGATTTTTCTTGGTGGAGCCTGATATGTTGATGGTAGTTATGGCAGCTTAAGCTATAACTTGAATCGTAACAATGGCTTTTTAGCTGCCTGAGTACTTTTTCTTGCCTTTAACTTTTGATTTGTTGTTTATGTTGGTTTTGGCGTTTATTTTCTATTGAAGTTTTTTTTTTGTTTCGCTAGTAGTCCTCTTGATTTTTCTTGTGTTTTGAGATTATTTTTATTTTAGCGATTTTCACCTTTTTTTAATTAATTTTTTCAATTCAAAAACATTTTAGCTTCAAAAAATGATTTTCAAAATATACTTTTTTGCCTTCGTAATTAATCAATCAAATTTCTTAGTCTTTTAGACACTTTCCCAGATTAATTTTGAAAATTATTTTTTGAAGCTAAAATGTTTTTATAACTAACTAGCTAAAATGGTTTATACTTTGATATGTTAATGTAAAAGTGAGTTGGAAGTTAAACTTGTGTAAAATATCATGTCTGGTTTTCATAAATCACTTTTATTTCTTCCAAAATATAATTTATATGCGCGTTTAATGGAAATAATATCCTACCAATTTATTTTTCAATAATATAAGTGATATATAGTCTAGTGATATCGGGTAAAGACATTGATTAAAAAAATGTTAATTCTATAGAATAGCCACAAAGTAAATCGACTACATACTTTTATTTTACAAACTTCATGATATACTTTTTTTTAAATTCTGCCCAATTTGCACTAGCCTAACCATTTGTCTATATTATTTAGGAAAATATTAATTTCACTCCTATGAGGTGGAAAAACACCCTATTAAAATCTAAAATTATTCCTCAGAATTTAGAAATGTATTTTCACACGCACTATTTGCTTCACTGAATGAAGCATCAAATGAGTGTCATTCCATTTTATGACAAAATTTTATTTCGAAGATGCATCTTCGCGCATATCTATTTAAATTATTGATTATTGAAGTTCCCTTAATCTTCTTGCTAGTTGTTCTGAATAAATATCTTAGAGAGAGAGAGAGAGAGAGAGAGAGAGAGAGAGAGAGAGAATCTTCTTGCTAGTTGTTCTGAATAAATATCTTTGAGAGAGAGAGAGAGAGATCCATTTCACAAACAAAAATTGATTAAATGTGAATACTTTAACATAATGGTTCTATTTATAGAACCACTTGTGTGGGCTGTAAGTTGAACAAGCCCTCTTAAACCTATGTAAAAGTTCTGGTTGTTAGAAGAATTGTGGGCTGATCCAATATGAAGACTCAAGTTGAAGTTGAAGATTGTGCGGGCTAATCCCGTAAAAGCTAAATCTCTGGTGAAAGATTTATATCCCTTATCTCCTTTATTTGTAGTATTTTATTTTCTTTATGCTGCATTTCTCTTTTCTTTCCATTATTTCATTGTTATTCCTCTTCTTCTTTTTTTATAACAACATTAATGTTTTAAAAGTCAAAGGTTTTATAATTCATTTTTGAATTTCAAATATCAAAATTCAACCCCGTCTTGTTTTTGGAGTTACCTGGTCAACAAGTAGCATTGGAGCCTAACTCCTATCATAAGACTAATTGTATTAAGAAGTAGTATGATGACTTCAAATACTTCTTTTAACAAGAGGCTTTTAACGAACACACCTCCACCATTTTATGGTTAAAGGTTAATTATATGGAAAGCAAGAATGATTCTTTTGTGTGAATATATTGATATTGATTTGTGGATGTTTGTTTTAGAAGGTCCTTTCCTCCAACTCATTTTGTTAATAAGGAAGTAGTGAGAAAATTGGACAATCTGTGGACCGTAAAGAAAAGATAAAAGTGTAACAAGGGTTTAAAGCTAAGTACTTTATGATAAGGGCGTAAGCACTAGAGAGTAAAACTATGTTTATAATTGTAGTACCGCCATAGAAGTGTGGGACACTCTTGAAATGATATATGAAGGATTTACCGAGAGAAAGAAAGAAAGGATGAACAAACTTGTCCATGAAATGGAGACATCAAGTGACAATGAAGAAAATATTCAAATATTGTTCTTAAATATTAAAACACTTGAAAATAATTTAAAAAATGCCGCATCTAACAAATGTCTAATATTCAATAAGTGGTATTAGAAATATGATTCAACACTTGACTTTGAAGATAAAAAATATGTTGATGATCTACATGAAAAATAAAATAAGAAAGAGATCATCAAGAACTTAAAAAAATTAATCCAGTTTCTCAAAGAAGAAAATTGAAATGCAAATGAATAATCTTCTAAAGAATATTTTGAAGAATCATCATTTGAAGAATTGTATGACGAATGTTCATTAGAATCCAGAGAATCATCTCGAGAATCATCATCATCATAAGGATCATATGAAGAATTTGTACCATCATATGAAGAACTTGTAACATCATATGAAAAATATGTGGCAACATATGAAGATTCTTCCTTATATGAATCGTCAAAAGAATTATCGAAAGGATAGAACTATCATGTGAAGGATCATCAAAATATCATTCGAAGATTCAAATGAAGTATATTATAAAGAATCAACAAAGAATCAAATGAAAATGTAAAATTTTTCTTTAAGACTAATTATGAAGATGACGATGAGGTATCTACTCTATCTTACAAGCAAATGTTTAATTTATATGTTAAACTTAGTGATGGTGAGATTAGTATAATGTTAAAGCCATTGAAAGTGAAAACTGTTAGATTAGTGATAAAACAAACACACTTAGAAAAAAGGATTTAAAATCAAATAGTTGTAAAATATGTGATTTGTTAATAAATGAAATTGAAAACTTGCATGAAATTTTGAGTAAATTTACTAAAGGAAAATATAATCTTGATATGATCTTATCATCAAATCAAATAGCTTTGTATAACTAAGTCGGTTTAGGTTATCAACCAAATAATAATAATAAATCCTTTATAAGTATATGTTATACGAAGAAGAAAATAAATCACTCTATTTATAAATGTAATTATTATTATTATAAGATTGGTCATATTATTTTAGTCTAATCTAAGATGTCCTAGAGGATGCATCTCCAATTACACAAGACATATTAAATACACTAATGACAAAAGATTTAAAAAGAATTTGGGCATCAAAAGTAAAACACTTGATTTGTTTTTTAAAAAAGGATTACTTTGTAGTATCGGTAACTTAGTCTCATATCAAAAGAAGTTTTACAAAGCAAATATCCAAAGTTACCCATATGAGACTCATTAATGAAGAAATGGATCAAAGTCCAAGAGAGGAGGTTCCAAAAGCAAATATGAAGCCTAAAGACATTTCATGCATAAAGGAAGCAAGAAGCTGATATTGCTTCACCTCTTAATTGATTAAACCTTACATTCAATTGATTATTTATTTCTCAAATATGGCACCATTTAATTGATTAAGCTGTTTTTAACAACTTTTTCAAATCAACGATTTTTTTTCTTCCAATTGGCATTAATTAGCCATGAAATAATTGGTCCAAATCTGATTTAAAACATTCACAAATAGGCTATAAGATTAGATAATGGCTACATTATAGAGGTTTAATAACAAAAATTATGTTTAAATCTATGGTCAACTTAGAAGGGAATGACCAAAATCATCTTTTACTCTGATCGAGAACAAATCACTTTGTCTAATAAAAATCAGAGACAACGATGGGTACTTAGAGTTAGAGTGTGAAAAACAAATATGGAAGTTGTTGATTTGAGATTCCTCAAAATACATCGAAAGAAAAACTATTTATTTCCATTCTTTTAAGCACTTAATAAAACACTAAAACTCTGAATTTTTTTTTATAATAACTATATATTAAATAATATTTACCAAAATAATAAATATTTTAAGAATTTTTTCAAACTGGTCAACATTCAAACAGCAGTTCGCCATTCAGATTGGCAAAAGTGAACAAATGAAAAATGGAAAAGTGAAATTCGCCGGATCAAATGGTGAATGAGGCCATCTTGGATGAATTTCGCCAATTAAATCGACGAATGAGGTCATGTTCTAGAGTTTCATTTCCATCCATTTCTGTTATTATATTTTGATTATTTTTTTAATTTTATTTAATGTTTTAAATAATTAAAAATGAATTTTTTTTATATTTTTAATTATTATTATTTTTTTAAACATAAATATTATTAATAAACTTAAAAAAATTAGATTTAAATGTTTAAATTAATTTTTGAATTAATAAATTTAAAATAATTTGGTTAAATGTTAAAATTTATTTTTTAATTAATAAACTTACAATAATTAGGTTTAAATAAAAATAATTTCAAATTAATTTAATAAAATTATGTTTAATAAACAATAAACTTAAATTGGTTTAATAAATTCAGGTTTAAATACAAAATAAAAATATAGTGTTGAGCAAATTTTGAGTGTATAAATGTTGTAAGGTTATTTAAGTCATATCATATAGGGTACGTACTATTTTTTTTACTATAAATACGACCGCAAACACATGTATGTTTTCACAACATTATATCCCAAAAGACTAAAGTGTTAGTGCAGTTCGAGTTGAGTGGAGTCTAGAATGTCTGCATTTCTAAATCAACGTTCGTCGTCGTCGTCATCAGCATCGGAAAAACCTTTTCCAACGTTCGATCTAATGAAAAGAAATGCCCTACTTGTGTTTTCAGCAACAAAGCCTCCGATGAAGGTGCTCCTGTGGAATACGCAGACGTTGGAGCACTTGCACAGGGAACTGAACCGCTGGCTAGAAGGGGATATTGCTCCAGGAGAAAAGATTAGGAAAATTGAGAGGTTGGTCGAGGAGACCGGGAGAAACGGAGTTACTCGTGAATGGAGAAAAGTGGAAAATGATGTTGGCGTCCTTGTGATGATGTTGACACCAAAGAAGATAAAGTTGATGGTCGTGATATCGTAGACGCCTTGGTGCAGTGTTTTGTTTTATGTCTTTACGTTGTTGTTATGTTTGTTTAATTTATGATGTCCGGGTGCAGTGTTCTATCGTTATATTGTTGTTATGTCAGTTAAGTATGCTTTTAATCGAATGAAATTTGCTATTAATCGAATGAAATTTTCTATTAATCGAATGAAATTTGTTATTAATCGAATGAAATTTGCTATTAATCGAATTAAAGGGACACAGTTACATATGAAACTATGATCTGCTGCTTGATCCTACGTTAGGACATTTCGTACGATTGTGTCCTGGTTGCCGACACGAACTACACAATCTCACCAGCTTGTCTGCGATATCCATCTCCGTTCGAATGCGCGTACTGTTAGGCTGACCCTTTTTCTTTCTGCGCATCAAGTCATTATGCCAAACAATTTCGCCTTCGTATTGAGGCCAATAGTCCTCCTTTGCCACCACCCGAAAGCTGCATGTGTAGACATTGCACAGACTTATCACTTGGTGAACTGCAGAAAGAAGGTTGGTTGGATCCTGGCGCACCTTCGAACAGGATGCTATGACATGAGAGGAAGGCATACGAAATGCTTGAAACTTTCCACAATCACACCAGCTCTTATCCAATTCAACACGATAACATCCCCTAGGCCTTCATTCGTTGTGATCTATAGACTCGGCAACACTGAACCAACCAGTTGTACGGTCAAATATTGTGACCACGTGTGTGTTGGCTTTGGCAGCTTCGTCTTTCATGAATTTAATTGAAGTATCGCTGTACAGCTGACCCGATTGTAATACCGAACCTCACCTCGTACGTCTGCTATCAAAGAGTGATCCTAGCCTAAAATAGGTTGTATTTACCAAGGCAGTTATTGGGAGGTTTTGGATTCCCTTGAAAACAAAATTCATTGACTCGACGAGGTTAGTTGTCATGTGGCCCCATCACACCCCATTATCGTATGCCCGCGTCCATTTCTCCCTATCAATGCTATCAATCCATCTTAATGCATCCGCGTTATTCAGTCTGATCTCGTCATGGTAGTATCTGAATGTGGGTTCAGTTAGTGCACATCCCGCGTTCACAACCTTCTTTCGCAATGTCTTGTCCTTGATTTCCCGCATGAAATTTTGGGCAATATGCCTTATGCAATAGACTTGGGTCGAGGGAGGATCCTGCCAACCGTTGTCATGGTTGTTGTATGCACTCTCGATAGATGGGTGTCGATCGGAGATCAAACATAAGTTAGGTTGTGGAGACACGTAAGAGTGGAGGTTTTTTAAGAAAAAACTCCAACCCCCAGCAGTCTCCCCTTCTACTATGGCGAAGGCTATTGGAAAAATGTTGTTGTTCCCGTCCTGTGCCACAGCCATGAGATGTGTGCCCTTATATTTCCCGTATAACCATATTCCGTCAATTTGAATTATAGGTTTGCAAAATGCAAACCCTTTGATGCATGGTTCGAACGCCCAAAAGACTCTGTGGAAAATTCCATTTCCACCAACATAAGTCTCGTCTGGTGTACAAGCAGGCATCGTCTCCAATATCGCAACAGTTCCTGGAGAGTAGTGTTTAAGGGCCACCAGGAATTTAGGAAGTTCCTTGTACGACTCCTCCCAATTTCCAAACACCCTTTCAACCGCTTTAGTCATGGCAATCCAGGCTTTTCGGTACGAAGGAGTGTAGTTGTACCTTTGTACCATATGTGCAATTATGGTACTCACCTTCAAAGACGGGTTGTCGCTAACGACTGACAGAATCTCATCGTAAATCAATTTAGAGCTGAGTTTGCGATGGTCTTGCATCAGATTTGAGATTATACAACAGTGGGACGGACCCATTGACCCTATCTTCCAGGAATCGCTTCTCTTCCTGAAAGATGCTGTTAATCGGAACGGGAACTCCTCGTTACAACAATAGATCGTATACCGGGTCGGATTTGTCCGATCGAATCTGTAATCGGCTGACAACTCCATGTGAAACTATTTGATAGCCCGGACATAATCTTCTTTCGTACGAAACTCGTCACCCTCTTTTAGTTGCCCCTCTGTTGTGTAGTTGGGGTTGTAGAAAACATTCGTCGAGGGTTCATTATCACCTAAGGCGATAGTAGTCATGTGTTGAGGTGGACAATAGACATTGCCAGGTTGAACTTCATCCTCCGGGTTGTTCACCATCTCGTCAACAGTGACTCCAGTTGCTTCTTCTTCTTCGTCAACGACATTGACTTCAGGGTGTTCATCTTCAGAATCGCAAAAAAATTGAGACGAATCAAGTTGCTGAGACAGTTGTTGTTGTTGTAACGTAACATATAACACGATACCTGAGAACCCAGAATACTCTTGACTACGGAGCATGTTACGCACATCTTCATCGTCTCGCACCTTTAAAGGGAAAATTTTGCATGAATCAGGTCCGTCAAAAAATACTGGGTTTTTGTATATTATTTGCCCAACTGGACTACATTGCAGTTTTTTTTTCTATTCTTGACTTCAGGTGTAAAAAATTAGACCTTCTGTCAATTAAAAATCTTGTAACATCCGTGTTTCTGAAATTGTATCCCGACACTTCACATTCGAAAACTTCACCGTTCAGATGAGCGAAAATCATATATTGTGGTGTTTGAGACATAGCAAAAATTGTGGTGTTTGAGTGTTTGAGTGTTTGAATATTTGAGTGTTTGACTGTTTGAGTGTCGGAGTGTTTGAGTGTCTGAGTGTTTGAGTGTTTAAGGGTCTGAGTGTTTAATGTGTTTGATTGTCTGAGTTTAAAGAGTTTAAAGGCTTTATAAAAGGGGTTGAGTGTTTGATTGTTTAAAGAGTTTAAAGATTTTTTTTTACATGTATCAGTAAATGAATCTGTAATTTTCACATGTGGCCCTGCGAATCAATGACCATGCATGCAGGCCTACGTGATTCTCTTTTTGCATGCACCAGGACACTTGTCACGCATGCTTCACAATTAATGACATGCATCAGGACTTGAACAGGACACTTGATAAGATCTGACAATGCAAAGTTCTGCTTTCACATGTGATACCGCATCAGAAATCTCTGCCTTTCACTTGTCACACATGCTTCACAATCAATGACACGCATTAGGAACCAATGACGCCACGTTTAATAAAAAAATCAACCTAAAAAATCAACGACGGAAACATGTGAAACACAAAGCCTTGATATGCAATCAATGACATGCAGCCTGTTTGATTAGACGAGACAATGAAGGAATCTCTTTTTCACATGTGATCCTGCATACCTACATTGACCATGCAGGCCTACGAGACTCTCTTTCTGCATGCATCAAGACTTGATAAGACGGGACACTGCATCCACCATGCTTGATTAGATGAGACACTGCATAAAAAAGACTCTGCATCCAACATGCATTTACACATCACATGCATCATGACACTAGTCCAACATGCATTTACACATCACATGCATTACGACACTAGTCCAACATGCATTTACACAACACATACATCAAGCCACTTGTGAAGCATGCATTTACAACATATCCACTCGTCCAATATAAATATAGGGTCTTTACCCATCAAATTCTACTCACACTTAAACTCTCATACTCTCCTACTCTCAACCCTTAGCTCTCAACTCTCAAACTCTCAACCTCTCAAACTCTCAACTCTCAAAATCTCAAACTTTCAACTCTCAAACTCTCAACTCTCAAACTCTCAAATCTCAAACACAACATCTCTAAATCTCAACATCCCAAACGACAATGTCTCTACTCACCATGGGTGACTCTCATAGAGGGATGGCTGAAAACATCGCCAAGTTTGTAAGTCTTTTGTTCTTGTCTATGTTTACAATTTTGTCTAAAAAAACGTTAGTAAATTTACTTCTTCTCTAACGTAACATTCATTATTCTGCAGGATGTATCATGGTTTCGATGTCGTGTGCATGATTACATACCACACGACCCGCTCATTACGGACTACCTTACTCATTGTGGGTTTGGTGATTTGATCGAAATCAAATCTTACTCCCTCAACATGAAATTTATTCTAGCGTTGTTAGAACGCTGGAGACTGGAGACACATACATTTCACCTACCTTTTGGTGAGTGTACTGTGACTCTTCAGGATGTTTACATGTTGCTCGGCCTACACATCGATGGTAAGGCCGTCAACGGCAAAGTTGGTGTCCCTGACCGACTTTGCAAAGATTTATTGGGCGCCCCTCTTTGTACGGACGGACCTCAGGAGGAAAGAGAGGGCCGCCCGAGGGGTCAGGGAATTAATTTAAAATACCTTAGAGAATAATACAACCGTATTGTCTTAACTGATGATAGCACCGAGTATGAGAAAATACTCAAAACTTGATGCTATATTATGATTTTATTCGGGCACTTTTTATTTCCAAATGGCACTGGAAATACCGTCCATATTATGTATTTACCATTATTGCGGAATATTAACAAAGTGTGTGAATATAGATGGGGATCAGCTGTCCTCGCCCATCTATATAGTGCACTTTGTAAAACTTCAAAAAAAAATTCATGTACTTTTTATGGTTGTGCTTATCTTCTGCAAGCGTGGGGTTGGTCTAGGATGCCAATGCTTGCTCCAATAAACAGGAATTCTTTTACGTTCCCATATGCCAACAAGTAAGTATCTTTTCAAGATTATTTAGCAACTACATATTCTTTTTCAGTTAATAATTTCTGAGATGTGTTTATTTTTTTAGGTGGTCTGTTCCAGGGATGAATTATCAGAGATGTCCAAGGCACTCTATAATTCAATACCGCAACCTAATCGACTACCTTGGGTCAGATGATGTAAGTTATTTACCATTAATTTTTTTAATGTATATGCATAAACCTCTCAAACTCTGTCTAACTTAATTGTCCAACTTTATTGTAGTTTGTCTGGATGTCGTACGAGGGTCTCGACCACCAGCCCAACCCCGACAATGTCGCTATGCGGACATCAAAGACACCCATAATTAGGTTCACTACGGTGGAGATGCACCAAAGTGACCGGGTGAAACTACAATTTGGGATGCATCAGGATATTCCAGATGCTCCAGTAGACTTGGGGCAGTGGCATCAAAAGCGGGTAGACGCACAGTGGAGTGTTAGTGATTGGAAGGAGTTTGCGAAGGAGTTGCGTTTACACTGGAAAAGAAGAAGGCAATACGTCTTAACCGACCGTATTGTGCACGAGGCTAGGCCAAGTCTTCAATATATGACTTGGTTTAGGCCTGTCACGACATTTCAGCCTTTCCTGTCTCAGCCAACCTATTTGGCTGACCCAAGGGAACGCGATTCTTCGTCAAACCCACAACAACAGTTCAGTGCCCAAAACTAGCCTTACGAAAACCCATACATGCCAACAAATACCCTATATCAACAACGACAACCTTACATGCCACCCACCAAATCCCAGCCTCAACCACCTTACCATTACAGCCCTGATACCTCTTTTGAACCTACCCTCTCCACCTATAGCCCAGACAACTCATTTGACCCTACCCCCTCCAACTAGCCCTCCAACTACCCCTCCAACGACCCCCCAAACTATCCATTATTCGACTACCACACCCCGCAACAACCAACACACCTAGACCAACCCAACTCCATGTACACATTTGGACAACCATACCGTCCATACTCCACCCAACCTCCCCGACAATCCTTCGAAAACATGGGCATTGGGCTTGACTACGGAAGCGTTGTTGACAGTGGATCTCCCGGCTATTGAAGTCAAATGATGCAAACTCTATCTGATACGCCGGGGCCGTCCCAACCATGCCCTCCTCCACAACTCAACACACAGAGACCGGACACACCACAACAACCTCGTCGTAGACCTCGTCGCAACGCGCGTTCCACAATGTGGCACCGGTGGTCACTTGGATAGAGCCGGTCATTAGTTTTTTTCTTTTGTTCAATTGTAATTGTACTTTTTATTAGATTCTAAAATTAATATAATTTATTATTTCTATATTTTTATTTTAACATTTCTATATTTAATTTTTTCTTAATGTTATTTAAATTTTAATTTGATTTAATAAGAATTCATTTTACATTAATAATTAAAAATAAAGTATTTATTAATTGAAATTAATTAAAAATAAGGTATTTAAAAAATAGAATAAAATATTAATTGAAATAAAAAACATAATCAATTATTTAAATTTATTAAAAACTGATAATAATATAAATCAAACCACAAATGAAAAGCGAAACCTTAGAATGGCCTCATTCGTCAATCAGAATGGCGAAAACATTCAACAATGGCCTCATTCGTCAATTAGAATGGCGAAAACATTCAACAATGGCCTCATTCGTCAATTAGAATGGCGAAAGCATTCAACAATGGCCTCATTCGCCAAATGAAGTGGCGAATTGATTTTTCCATTTTTTATTTTGGTCTCATTCGCCAATTGAGATGGCGAACAGATGTTGGAAAGTTAGCCAATTTAGATAATTTTTTGAAATATTGATTATAATGGTAAATAATATTTAATATATAGATATTATAAAAAAAAAATTATCAAAACTCTTCGTCATCTATCCAAGCAAGTTGGCTTATTTAATCTAGAGCTAAAATACAACTCGAATAGCCTTATGATGTTGGTGATGATAGCGACAATGAGTATTTGTCTTTCTCAAATTTCCCCTATTTTTTATGCTTCGTCCTTCCATATTTATCTCTCTTTATTTTAATCAAACATTTTTCCATTTTAACTATATGTTATTTTCTTTCAAGATTATGATTTATGCAGTATATGTAATGTTTCTCTTCCTACCTTTTTATAATTCTAAAGGGGGAAGAAGTATATACTATCACGAGAATTATAGTATTTCTCTATCTGTTTGTTATACTAACATGAACATTTTTAAATTTAAAGGATTTATAAATTACTTTTGAATTTTAAATATTATAATTCATCCTCTCTTGTGTTTGGAGTCACTTGATCAACACGCATTTTTTCGAAAATAAATTAAGTTTTTCTTTTTGGAACCCAAATATTTTTAGATCCTTTACTATTATTAGATATAAGTTGGCTCATGTAATTTGAATTGAATCTTTTAAACCACTTTAAATCATACATTTCACTGAAACAATGAGGTTCAAGGTGCCCAGTTTTACACAATAATTGCATTTATAAATAGTGCAATTCATTTTCTTTTTAGAAAGACTTATACTCATGAAATACATAGCATTATTATTCGATTAATAACCTAAATTTTCTTTATCATACAAAGTCATTTGTTAAGATAAAATCATATCAAAGTTATCTTTGCCCTTAATTAACTTACTTAACATTTCATGTAAATCATTAGTTTCAGTTCTTAATGAATTAGATTTTGTCATTTAACAGAATTCCCAATATATTTTTTTAAGTATATTCAATTTGTCTATGATTCTTTCATTAACATCTTCTAGAGGTTCACACGGTTCTTATAAGTCACAATGAATGTTCTACCTTATAAGTTATAATGAATGTTCTACCCAATCATTTTCTTTACACATTTTTGTACTTAAATCATACATTATTTATAAAAAAGAGTGGTTACCTAATCATCATCATATTCACAAGTAATTTTAAAACAAACGTTTATATCTTCATGTGATTCGTCAGATGATGTTTTGAATGATGCTTTAGATGATGTTTTAGATGATTCTTTAGATGCATATGAATTTTTCTCTTTGATATTTTCCTCAAATTGAAGTAAATATATTAACTCTTTTAGTTTCTTGGTGATCTTTAGCTTATTTGGCTTATCTAGTAAATCGTCAACAATATTTGTTTCGCAAGATTCTTGTACTAGATCAGGTTTTCAATACTACCTCTTGAATTTTAGGTACTCATTAGAAATACAATTTTTTAAATCATTGCCAAGAGTTTTATTACCATAGAATCATCCTTGAATGTTTTCTTCGTTTTCATTTGGTGTCTTATACTCTTGGTCTAGAGTGTTCATCATTTTCCTTTCGTAAAAACTTCATAGATCTTTTTAAGGATGACCCACAAATCTTTAGCAATACTACAATAAAATGCATAATTATACTCTCTAGCACTTACTGCACATACCATCAAGTACTTTTCTCTAAAATTTTGTTGAATTTTTTCTTTTTCTTCTATGGTCCACAAATTACTAGATTTGTTTACTACTTTATTATTAATGAAATGAGTATGAAAAAGTAGACCATCTTAAATATAATCCCACAAATCAAAATCAATAGCATCTAAAAAAGTTTTCATTTTTATTTACACATGACAAAATCTTCACCGATAAACAGTGGGGGTTTGTTCATAAAAATCTCCGGTTAAAAGAAGTATTTGAAGTCATCATACTCTCTCTTGAGACAATTAGTCTTATAATAAGAGTTATTCTTTGATACCACTTATTGACCATGTGATTCCAAACACAAGAGTGGGAAAGGAGTGAATTATAATATTCAAATTTCTAAATAATCGGTTTATAAAACACTTTGATTTTAAAATTATTTATGTTAGAAGATGGAAATAAACAAAGGTGAAATAGTGGAATAATAGAAAAGAGAAGAGATAGAGAAATACACAGGCAAAAAGATAAATTACAAAAAGTAAAAGAGATAAGGAATATATAGATCACATAAAAAATTTATCCTAATTCGTCCTAAACCACTCGGCTTACTCCAGTCCACAAGAGTTTCACCTTGAGATTTTGACTAAAAAACTTTAGCATTTACACAATATGAACCCAAAAAACCTTACAAACCAAATTGAGGTTTTGAACGGGATTAACCTAAAATCCGTCCACAAACAACCTTAATTTTTACGCATGCTCAACTCAATAACCTTAAATAATAAAAGCTTTTTCAAGCTTTTCACAAATTTAGCTTACAACCTTCATATCTATTACAAAGAGATCAAAAGAGAATAACACTCTCAAAAAAATTAGAGTATAACACCAGTACAACACAACTCTCAGATGAAACTTTTTACTATCTTGACACTAAGGTAATTCTACTGAAAAATAGTTTTTATAAAAGAATGAGATAAATAAAGATAGAAGAAATTTTCCATTTAGGACACTGATATATTTCGGAATAGGGAGAATCCTTCTTTATATTGGAAAAAATCTGACTCAAAAAAGGCAACAATCTATGGGCTTTTCACACTTTTAATCAATTAAAAACATGTACTAATTGATTAACTTAACCCAAAAGGGAAACTTTAAATTTTGACGTCACTTAATCGATTAAAATCCTTCTTAATCGATTAGGAGGCATTTCACTTTGGATTTTGATTTTTCTTGGTGGAGCCTAATATGTTGATGGTAGTTATGGCAGCTTGAGCTATAACTTGAATCGTAACGATGGGTTTTTAGCTGCCTGAGTACTTTTTCTTGCCTTTAACTTTTGATTTGTTGTTTATGTTGGTTTTGGCGTTTATTTTCTATTGAAGTTTTTTTTTTTTGTTTTTTTTTTGTTTCGCTAGTAGTCCTCTTGATTTTTCTTGTGTTTTGAGATTATTTTTATTTTAGCAATTTTCACCTTTTTTTTATTAATTTTTCCGATTCAAAAACATTTTAGCTTTAAAAAATGATTTTCAAAATATACTTTTTTGCCTTCGTAATTAATCAATCAAAATTCTTAGTCTTTTAGACACTTTTCCAGATTAATTTTGAAAATTATTTTTTGAAGCTAAAATGTTTTTATAACTAACTAGCTAAAATGGTTTATACTTTGATATGTTAATGTAAAAGTGAGTTGGAAGTTAAACTTGTGTAAAATATCATGTCTGGTTTTCAAAAATCACTTTTATTTCTTCCAAAATATAATTTATATGCGCGTTTAATGGAAATAATATCCTACCAATTTATTTTTCAATAATATAAGTGATATATAGTCTAGTGATATCTGGTAAAGACATTGATTAAAAAAATGTTAATTCTATAGAATAGCCACAAAGTAAATCGACTACATACTTTTATTTTACAAACTTCACGATATAATTTTTTTTTACATTCTGCCCAATTTGCACTAGCCTAACCATTTGTCTATATTATTTAGGAAAATATTAATTCCACTCCTATGAGGTGGAAAAAACCTATTAAAATCTAAAATTATTCCTCAGATTTTAGAAATGTATTTTCACACGCACTATTTGCTTCACTGAATGAAGCATCAAATGAGTGTCATCCTATTTTATGACAAAATTTTATTTCGAAGATGCATCTTCGCGCATATCTATTTAAATTATTGATTATTGAGTATGCCAGTGGAGTTTCTGGAAATACATATCCTGTAGTTTTCAAGCGGGAACTTGAAAATATGTCACCTTTGCATGCCGTCATTTCTGTAAATTCATCTCTAAAAATATCAAATGTTATTTTAATATAACAGCCATCTGCATGGTCGTACCTCTTACCCATTTTTGTTTAAAACTCTTTCCAAAAACCCTTATATCCCCAATCAATATTTTCACTCCAAACCTTCATTCTTGTGTTTCATCACATCAAAAGAAGCAAAATAAGTTAGAATTAAAGGTAAAGATCATTTATTTCAAGCCTCATTACTCACATTAATTTTTTTTTTATTGCTGGAAAAATTTACGTTTAATCCGGAAATGCATTTTCGGATTTTGTATGTATTTATTCGGAAATACATTTTTAGAGTATGTCTGTTTTCATTTGCTACTAATATATTTTCAATTTAATATGTTTTTTTTTAACATTTCATGTTATTGTTTTCCTTAGATATGATGCACCTTAGTGTTTCCCCCAAACCTATTGTGTCTCCGGATGCCAAACGTGTTATTGTGAAGTAAGTAGATGTTGGTAATCAATTTACAAATGGATAAGACTTTGAATTTCATGATCAAAAGCTTCACTGGATTCGAAATAAGTAGGTAGGGTTTGGTGTTGTAATCAGAAGGTCCAATAATGGTTCGGATAAAAGAGGTGCATTTGTAACAACGACATGCGAAACAAATGGGAAGTATGGAACTCCTCTCTAGAATTTTAAATAAGATGACACTGTTTCAAGAAAATGTGTGTGTCCCTTTAAGTTGCACGATTATCTTTTTTGAAATAAAAAATGGATATTTAATGTGATATGAAGTCCACATAACCATAACATATGTGAAAAGTTAGTCGGTCATCCAATTGTATGTTGCCTCATGTCAGAAGAGAAGGAATGCATTTCAGACACAACATTCAATATGGTGCAACCGTAAAACATACCTGCAACTTTGAAACATAAAAGACCTAGAAATATCGCAATTATAAATCAAGTATACAATATTCAACACTAAAATAACAAGGCGTCGAGGAGGGATAGAAGTGAAATACAACAACTCTTGAAACTTTTGGATGACAACAATTATGTATCTAGGTACCGAATGTGAGAGGATAAAATAACCATTAAAGATATATTTTGGACTTATCCTGATTCCACCAAGTTGTTCAACAAGTTTCCTATTGTGTTCATCATTGATTCAACGTATAAAACCAATAAGTACATGCTTCTGATATTGGAAATTGTTGGTGTTACCTCTACTGAGAAGACTTCTTCTGTTGGATTTACATTTCTAGATAATGAAAAAGAGGAGAATGTTACTTGGGCATTATAGGTGTCTCTGAAAATGTTGAAGGACAAAGAAGACATGCCAAAAGTTATTGTCACTGACCAAAAGTTATTGTCACTGACCACGATACTGCTTTGATGAATCACATAACAAATAATTTAAGAAGTCAGGTTAAACCCACGGTAGGAACGAAACAGATAAAGGCCGAAGACAGAAAATGGTTAAGGCGGGCGTGATAGTGGAAAGAATAATGGATGCATGGAATGTTATAATAAGTTCTTCTACAAAAGAGTTATATCTCGATGTTGTTATACATTTTAGGAAGGTGTGTGAGAAATATCCAGATTTGTTGTAATATGTTGAAAGTAAAATTTTGGACCTGGTGGAGGAGAAGCTTGTCCGTTCTTGGACCGATCAGGTTAGGCACCCTAGAAATACAACAAAAACCGAGTTGATTCTGCCCATGCTACATGAAAATATGGTGTGCAGATACAAAAGTCGAGACAAATTTCACAACACCAGGATCAACAACAGCTTGATCATACACACAATGATGCAAGAATTTAAATGACAGAAAAATAAAATCAGCACCAGAATTTTTCACCCAGTTTAGTGCAACTCACCTAACTCTGGGGGCTACCAAGCCAGGAAGGAAATCCACTCACTAATAGTATTAGTTCAAAGTTAAACTCCCCCATTTACAACTTATCACCTAATCACTACCCATGCAACTTCTACCTAGAAATCGCCATCTAGACATGAGAATCTCCTCTCACTTTCTAATCACCTTAGTGATATTAAACAGTCCCAATCCCAGTGACTGTATAAACAACAACAAATAATAGAAGTAACACACTTCCAAGACAATACTTGATCTTACTTAAAAGCTTCAATCAAGAACAATACACTCTTTCTTAAAAGCTTTAGAGTGGAAAATGAACACTCAGTAAACCTCAATGCATTAGAAGATACATGAGTGACATACAATTAACAAACAGAAAACCCTAAAGACCAACCAAAACAATGCTTAATCCTTATTACACAAAATTCTCACGAGATTCTCTCTTACTCCAATAGGGTTTTTCTTCAATTTAAATAGCCTTCAGACCTACTAGACTTGGGCTTCTCGAGGCGCACAAATAACAACAATCAGTATAAACTGAGAGCAAATCATCATGCATAATAATATGAGAAAAATACAAACTTTCCTAAAAAGGCTCAAGGACCCTTTTTATGAAAAGTAACAGAATCTGTAATAACAGAAAACCCCAAAATATACTTCCATAAAAGTCGCCCACGTGTGCATCAGAAACACTCAAAATTCACACTAAAATTACCAAAATAGTTATGACCTAACTATCTCGTATAACATGTCTTGGAACATGCCACAATATCATGTAGAACATGATGTCTGACTGACAATGGCAGAACATCTAGTTCAACATCTTGCAAACAACATGTTGTTTTACCAAAATGCAGTCAGTCCAAAAACTACGGGACTTACACTACACTAAAGAATTGGTTGGAAAATAGTAAGGGTGATTTGTATGATTGGGACTCTGTGAACTAAATGATCAAAAATCAGCATAATGAGATACATACATCATTTGGTCTTAGCATCACAATTTAGAACACAGATTCAAAGACAACAATATTTATTCTCGGTTTGTCAGCAACATATCTCGAGCATGATTGAATTATATTTTTCAAGAAGGCAAACGAGCTGATAATGTAGGTTTCGATAGCTCAAAGTGTGGTTGCACACTTATGAAAACCTATGGTCTCTGATGTGCTTGTCTTATATCTAAGAAGGTAAAACTTGATAGCCCGATACAAATGGATGAAGTTTTCACTCACTATAAAAGGTTCAGGTTTGATGATGACAGTGTCATGAAAGACGGTAAATCAAATATCTCTATCTACACGAAATGAGAAGTGATACAAAAGAGATTTTTGAAAGTCGATGACAATATGTGTAACGCCCCTGACCTCTTTCAAGATTACCAACTGATCCTATAAACCATCACGGGTCTTTTCAGCATGCTTTGTCCTCACTCACACGCTTTCCGGGAAACTTCCCAAAAGGTCACACATCCCAAAATTGCTCCAAGTCAAGCACGCTTAACTATGAAGTTCTTATAGAACGGGATACCAAAAAGAAGATGCATCTTGTTGGTATAGGTAATACCAATTCATCTTTATAAGCCTTCCTTCAACCATGCAGTCCCATACCTACACAACCTTAGGATCTCTCTCATTCCGATGTGAATTCAGGTTTTCCCTAGAAGCTGCTAGGAGTGTCTCATTGTCATGCCTCGTGCACCAATAACCACTCCCTCGCCCTCGAGTGTTACATGTAACCACTCTCTGCCCTCTTCAGCCTAGAGTGTTACATGCCCACCAACTTCTACTTAGTTCGTCCCCGAACTACATCATATCGAGAAAGGTATGCTCTGATACCATTTGTAACGCCCCTGATCGGTTTCAAGATTACCAACTGACCCATCAAACCAACACGGGTCTTTTCAGCATGCTTTGTCCTCACTCACACGTTTTCTGGGAAAATTCCCAGAAGGTCACCCATCCTAAAATTGCTCCAAGTCAAGCATGCTTAACTATAAAGTTCTTATGGAATGGGCTACCAAAAACAAGATTTCATGTAACACCCGAGGCCGAAGAGGGAGGAGAGTGGTTATATGTCACACCCAAGGGCGAGGGAATGGTTGTCGGTGCATAAGGCATGACAATGAGACACTCCTAGCAGCTTCTAGTGAAAAACCAAATTCACATCGGAATAGAGGGATCCTGAGGTTGTGTAGGGATGAGACTGCATGGTTGAAGGAAGACTTATAAGGATTAATTGGTACTACCTATACCAACAAGATTCATCTTCTTTTCGGTAGCCTCCATATGAACTCCACAGTTAAGCGTGCTTGACTTGGAGCAATTTTGGGATGGGTGACCTTCTGGGAAGTTTCTAGAAAAGTGTGTAAGTGAGGATAAATCATACTAAAAAGTCCCGTGTTGGTTTGTGGGATCAGCCGATAATCCTTAAAGCAGACCGATGCATTATAAATGGTATCAGAGCCAGACATCTCCCAATACGATGTAGTTCAGGGACGAACCAAACGGAAGTTGGTAGGCATGTAACACCCGAGGTTGGAGAGGGATGAGAGTGGTTACATGTCACACCCAAGGGCAATGGAGTGGTTGTCGATGCATGAGGCATGACAATGAGACACTCATAGTAATAGCAGCTTCTAGAAAAAAAACGAATTCACATCAGAATGAGAGAGATCTTGAGGCTGTGCTGGGATGAGACTACATGGTTGAAGGAAGGCTTATAAGGATTAATCGGTACTACCTATTATAAGGATTAATTGGTACTACCTATACCAACAAGATGCATCTTCTTTTCGGTAGCCCGTTCCATAAGAACTCCATAGTTAAACGTGTTTGACTTGGAGCAATTTTGGGGTGGGTGACCTATTGGGAAGTTTCTCAAAAAGTGTGTGCGTGAAGACAAAGTATGCTGAAAAGACCCGTGTTGGTTTGTGGGACCAGTTGGTAATCCTAAAAGCAGATCGGGGCGTTATAATATGAAACTCTGCATCCAAGAGAAATTAAGGAAGATTGCTTATCCAAAAACCACAAACTTGAAACCACCCACTCAATCGGTAAAACCAAAAGGTGCTCCTAAGAAGGTCAAACCTACACCGAGTGATAATTCAACGATGCGGTCTCCTTCATATTTTGAGCATGTTGACAAACTTTATCCGGATTCTCCAACTCCAAAATCCCAAAATAGTATTTTCAAAGGAGCTCACATTAGGAAACCATCTCCTTCATCATCTTTAGTTAAAATATAATTCATTTAAGATATACCAGTGTTTATGAACAAATACATTGAATGGATCGTCAATGTTCAAGGTGACGGTAACTGTGGTTTTTGAGCTGTTTTTGCTTTGCTCAATAAAGAAGAAGAGGATCATACACTTTTCTTCCATCAACTTATCCAAAAGTTGAAGGCACATAAAGAATTATGCATACGGCTATACAGGAAACAAAAGAAAATTTTGATGCAATTTATGAACCTCTTGTTCCTTGCATTAGTGGATCGGCACCGGAGGTTAAATGGACGTGCTTCTCTGAAATTGGTCATCTCATAGAAAGTGTGTATGACTGAGTGTATTGATATTACAAGATATATTTTCTCGAAAAGAATTTTTCCACTATGCATTGTCCCACCTCAAAATCCAAATGACCATATTATGTATGCTGGGTGGATTTCAAATCCATGACACTTTGTTCAAGTTTATTTGAAACTGAGATGCCATATACCACTTACATTACCGGAGTGGACAACTCATTCAACAAAAAAAATCGAGACTTGGTTGGACCATTTTATGGAAAGGATGCAAGAGTTCACTAAATTGAGGAAGATTGAAAGAGAATCAAATACAAAATTCAAAAGGGGTACCAACCATAGATATAGATTTAGCCGATGAAGAACGTTTCAGTTCATTTTTGTTTTTTCATCAATGTATTGTATGTAATCTTGTATCAATATTAATGATGTATAATATATACATTTTCAAATATTTAATACATTTTGAAGTTTGCCAAAAAAATTATGCATTTAATACATGTTTTGTTTTTGTTTGGAACATAACTTCATTATATTTAGAGTGGTTATGGAAATACATATATGGAATAATATAACAGGGTGGTAGATGCACTTCTTGAACATCCCCGAGTAAAAGATAGAATTTCAAAGGTCCATATTTGTCTACAACTACTCTAAGTATGAGCTCTTATCTCATGTTTTATACAAAAATATATTACACCAAAATGAACATCAATTGGCATGTCACATATGTCTACTTCAACGATACAAACCCTCAATTGAATTTAAGTTAAATGAGGACACCCCTCTTAAAATTTTCTACCATACTCTGAGAATAAAAAAATTATGAAGCTCGAGTACCATTCATCGACAATTGACAAAGAATGGAAGATTGAGTTCAGCAACCTTGGGTTGAAGACAGGTGCAGATTTAATGGCTATGTGGAATAATTTTTTTTCGTTTAGAAACAAAATTTCTGATTGAGATGAATGCATAAATTTTGAGATTGGCCAAAGGTATTATGAAAATGTTGAAACGTCCACCTAGATATTGAAATATAATAATTGATTTATGTTAACATCACCTGTGTAATACTGATTTTATGTTATCAATGTTATTTTTTGGTCAAACTACATCTTTTTAATTCTAGGGGTATTATTGTATTTTTATAAAGGTGTGATAGTAATCTATAAGATGCATTAATTATATCTCATTATTTAACATGTAGACGAGTGTTTACATGACTAGGATGTGTGTTGGACCATCCAAGCATCGGAGAGGATTCAAGTCCATGCACAACATGTACCTTATTTCATGAATAACACATAAAGTGTAATGAGTAATGCCCCTCAATTTTTGCTGCCAAATAAACCTCCCCAACCCTAACTTCCCGCAAGCCTAACACTTTGTCCATATTCATTTTTTATGTTACCTCCCCAACCCCAACTTCCTTCACCCCCGCGACTTTGTTCATTTCCATTATCTTTTTCACTTTTGTTGTTTTTTTTACTTTCTTCATCTATTTCACTTCCACTGTCTTTTCCACCTCCATCTTTTATACCTTCTTCTTACACTTCTTTGCTCTTTTTCACCTTTTTTTTCTCTGTTTCATCACCATTTCTTGTTCTTTCCATGACTCTTCAACCTTCTCAATCAACTATTCCAATTTTTATTTTAGGTTATTCTATTGCACCAACTACAAATTAACAAAATTTTTTTTATTAAATATAATAAAATAATAAGATAGTACCGCTTACAAATGATATATATACTTTAGTTGTTATTTTTAAATGACTCAATTGTAATAAAAATGATAAAAATTTGTAAACAAAGAAAGTAAAAGAAAAAAAAAAGTTTAGTTGTAGTAATTGAGGAACTAAAATATTGTAGTTAAACATGAACTCGAACCGTCAGAAGCTATTTATAAATCATCATACAAGATATATAAGAGAATGTATGAAAGAGTTTGATTTGATAATACATATTGTACAATAAATAAAAATTTATATCATTTGGCTAATTGTGAGAATAATTAGTCATCCATCTATTTAGTCATTCAAGTATTAAATTGGAAGATGCTTCTTAAATAGGGTAAGAAAGTTTTTCACATAATGACATTTAAAATGTGATAAAGATGTTTGATAATTTCTTTAATCTAAAATATAAATCTAATTATTTAATTATTTAATAAATTTAAAAAGATGAAGTGACTATAATAAAAAGATGGAAAGGAGTATATAATAAAAATGATTGTTGAAGGATACAAAGATTTAACTCTGAACAAAAGATAAAAATATTGAGGTTCAAGATACAATGATGAAGTTTTAAACCTAAAGGATAAATAATTTGATCTCATTCATTGTTTCTAAAAACTTTTCTTTCTTTTTTCTTAAAAAGATTTCATTTAGAAATTTGATGATGTTTTGTATAAGTGCACATAGCAAGAGTTATTAGTATCTTGCAAGAGTTATTGTACAAAACCTTGTTATAATTAAAGTTGTACTATCAACTTTAATGACATTAAAGTTATATTATTTTATCTCTCTTTTTTATTATAAATTGTTTTAAAAAAATATTTTGTATTAAGGAATTATTAATATTTTTTTATTATATTCTTAAATATTTGTTATTCTCTCTCCTTTTTATGTAAATTTATCTTTTCAATATCATTAATGCAGAGTAATCTTATAAATTTTTTTCTAATTTCTTATTTTTATACCATAATAGTTACATTTCTTATGTGAAAAGTAAAAAATGAGTTATAATAAAAAAAACCAAGGGAGTAATTAAATTATATCATTAAAATTAAAATTAGAATGAATAAATAAATGATGTGCTAATAAAATAAAAATACACTTATTTTAAAGTAAATTTGTTTTACAAAAGAAACACTTCTCTCTTCTAAGAGATACTTATATTATACTAGTATTCTCTCTTGTGTTAAATTATCCATTTTTCTCCATTCTTATGGAAAATATATATTACATTCTCCTTTCGATAGATACTTATATTATACTATCCTTCACTCTTGTATTAAAATACACATATTTCCACTCTAATATAAAACATGTTACATTTTTTAGGTTTAGCCGTCTAATTGCTAAAATTTTATCTAATTTTTAAAGATGAATAAATAAGATATCACACTATTGAACTCACACTCATACAATCACATACCTCTTAAATGTGAATAAATTATATGTTCATATTCATTCTTTGATTTAATATATTAAATTTTTTTCACTCTCTTTTCTTAAAAGATAAATAAATTACATTATTCATTCTTTTTGAATTAATTAATATATATTTGTATCTTTCTTCTATAAGCTACTCTTCAATAATTCGGTAAATATTTTAGTAAGTTTAATATATTAAAATTTTTATTAAAAAAAAAACCTTCTAAAACTACAAGAGTCATGGCCTGCGTGATTTTTTGAGTGCGATGTTTTTTTAATATGTGAATTAAAACAGAGTACAAAGATACTATAATCTGAATACACAAGTGAAAATTATCCCAAGTTATAAAAAAAAAATTAAGGAGACAAACAACAATAAAATTGACATTCCAATGGAAGAACTTATATCCATGAGATAAATTAATCAATCCAAGAGAAAATTTAATCTTTTTATAAGCAAAATGGATTATAAAATCGGTACAAGTGGTACACAACCCGATTACAGAACAAACCGACAGAAAAAAAACGAAAAGTTAAAACAAGCAAAAAGAAAACCAACTCCACTGACCTCAATCTCCTAAAGATAGAGACACGCACACCACTTCGTCCAAGAAAGCGAACAAACCAAGACTTTATCGACTACAAGCCAATCTCACAACAAATGCTCAATCATCCACAAACAATCAAATTTGAACAACAAACCACCGTCAAAAATAATGGAATTTCTACAAAGTCAAATCGTCCAACAAATAAAGGTCAAACAACCACTCAAGTTCCGACTTAAACTTCGAATTAACCACCAGGACTCATCAAATAAGATAGATACAAAATAAAGAGATTCTTAATGTTGATAAACTTTGATCAAATTTCTAAAGACATACAAGCTATAATATTCTTCTAAAATTACATTTCACGTCTATCTATCATTAGAAGTCTCCTTAATGTTGGTAGATATTTCTAAATTACTAGGACAGTTCTGAGAAGAATATCACTTTCTCTTGAGTTAAGAGTGTGTTGTTTCTATAGTAATAAAAATTAATTTTGAATATTATTAACTTTTTCTTAAAAATTAGTTGAAGCTAAAATGTTTTTTTTTAACTAGCTAAAATGGTTTATGTTTTGATTTGTTAATGTAAAAGTGAGTTGAAAATTAAATTTGAGTGTAAAATATCATGTCTCGTCTTCAAAAATCACTTTTATTTCTTCAAAAATACAAATTATACGTGCGTTTAATGGAAATAATATCAATTTATTTTTCAATAATAGAAGTGATATATAGTCTAATGATATTCGGTAACGACATTGGTTTTAAAAAAAATGTTCATTCTATAAAATGGACTCAAAGTAAATCGATTCCATGCTTTTCTTTTTTTCGGACCAATTTGCACTAATCTCATCCACTTGTCTATATTATGGGAAATATTAATCCTACCCTTATGAACTGGAAATATACTATATAATAATATGAAATTGTATTTTAAATTTTGGAGATAAATCTTCGGACGTTTTCTTTGCATTAATGAATGACACATTAAATAAGTGTTACTCTATTTTAAAACAAAATTTATTCCGGAGATGCATCTTCAGGTATATCCATTTAATTTATTGTTTATTGAACATCTCAACGGAGTTTCCAGAAATACATTTTAGAAGATTTCAAGCGAGAATTTAAAAACATATCACCTTTGCATATCAATAATTTTCGAAGATTCGTTTTCAGAAATATCATACGTGATTTTAATAAAACAACCACTTGTATGATCAGACATTAAAAATCCTTTCCAAAAACTCTTCCATTCTCTATCAATATTTTTATTCCAAACCTTCATTTTTGTGTTTCATCACATCAAAAACAACAAAAGAAGCTGGAAATGATTGTTTATTTTAAGCATCATTGCTCACGTTAATCTTATTTTGTCACTCAGGAAACTTATGTTTAATCTAGAAAAATTTATTTTCGGATTCTGTATGGATTCCTCTGGAAAAACATTTCTGGAGTATGTCTGTTTTTATTTGCCCCAATATGCTTTCAATTTTATCTATTTTTAAACATTTTATGTTATTGTTTTCATTAGATATGGTTCACCCTGATGTTTTCCCCAAACCTATTATGTCTTAGATGCCAAATGTGTGGTTGTGAAGGAGTAGATGTTGGCAATTAATTTATAATTGGACAAGAGTTTGAATTTCGTGATCACATACTTCATGATATATTACTTTTTTTCTTTTCATTCTGCCCCATTTGCACTAACATCAACTACTTGTCTATATTATTCAGGGAAATACTAATCCCATGCTATGAGGTGGAAAAACACTTCATGAAAATTTAAAATTGTCTTTCAAATTTTGGAGATGTATCTTCGAACGCATCATTTACGTCACTGAATGACGCACCAAATGAGTGTCACCCTATTTTAAAACAAAATTTTTATTCCATAGATGCATCTTCAAGCATATCCATTTAATTTATTGATTATTGAGCATCCCAGTTAAGTTTCTGGAAATACATTTCCATATTTTTCAAGCGGGAATTTGAAAACCTGCCACCTTTGCATTTCAGTCATTTCAGGGGATACACTTGTAGAAATATCAAATGTGATTTTAATAAATAGTCACTTGCATGATCAGACCCCATACACATTTTTGTTCAAAACCCTTTCCAAAAACCATTTCATTCTCAATTAAGATTTTCACTCAAAACCTTCATTCTTATGTTTCATCACATCAAAAGGAACAAAAGAAAATGGAATTCAAGGTAAAGAAAGTTTATTTCAAGCCACATTACTCTCATTAATATTGTTTTGTTGCTGAAAAATGTTAAGTTTAACCCGGAAATGTATTTCCGGAGTTTGTATGAATTCCTCTAGAAATGCACTTACGGAGTATGTTTGCTTTCATTTTCCCCAATATGTTTTCAATGTTCATCTGTTTTTGAACATTTTATGTTATCATTTTCATTAGATATGGTGCACTATGATATTTTCCCTAAACCTATTGTGTATATGGATGCCAAACGTGTTGTTGTGAAGGAGGTAGATATTGGTAATCAATTTATAAATGGACAAGTATTTTCAAAGGAGCTCGCATTAGCAAACCACATTCTTCATCGTCTTTACTAAAAATACAATTCATTGAAGAGATGTTGATTTTTATGCATAAATACATTGAATGGATCACCAATATTCATGGTGACGGTAACTGCATTTTTTGAGCTGCTTCTGCTTTGCTCAGTAAAGAAGAAAAGGATCACACACTTCTTCTCCATCAACTTATCCTAGAGTTGAAGGGACATAAATAATCATACACGCTTTTATACAAGAAAATAAAAAATTTTGATGCAATTTATGATCTCTTTGTCCTTGAATTAATGGACCAGCACCGGAGGATAAATGGATGTACTTCCATAAAATAGGTTATCTCATAGAAAGTGCATATGATAGAGTGTGTATTGATCTTACAAGATAGGGTTTCTCGAAGAAAAAAAAATTCGATTGCGCACTGTACCACCTCAAAATCCAAATGATCGTATTATGTGTGTTGGGTGGATTTCAAGTTCGTGGCACTTCCTTCAAGTTTATTTAAAATCATGATACCTTATACCACTTGTATCACCAAAATAGACAGCTCTTTCAACAAAAAAAATAGAGAATTTGCCAGAATATTTTGTGGAAAGGATGCAAGAGTTCACTACATTGATCGAGATTGAAAGTGAATCACATAAACAAAAGTCAAATGGGGGTACCACCCATAGATATAGATTTAGCATACGACAAATGTTTTAGTTCATTTTTGTTTTTCTTAATCAATGTATCGTATGTAATCTTATATTAATATTAATGATGTCTAATATATACATTTTCAAATATTTCAATAAATTTTGAAGTTTGCCACAAAAAATTATGTATATAATATAGGTTTTATTTCTGTCTGGAATAAAATTTCATTTTGTTCTGAGTGGTTACAAAAATACATCTCCAGAATAACACAACAAGGTGGTACCAGAGATGCATTTTCGGAACATCCCTTAGTGCAAGATAGAATTTCAGAGGTTCATTCTCTACAACTACTATAAGTATGAGATTTTGTCTCATGTTTCATACCAAAACATATTACACCATAATGAACATCAATTGGCATGTAACATATGTCTATTTCAACGGCGTGAATCCCTCAATTGAATTTAAGTTCAATGAGTACACCCTACTTATAGATCTGAAATACATACTGCAGAATTTCCTACCATACTCCAAAATTTAAAAAATTATGAAGCTCGAGAACCGTTCACCGATGATTGCCAATGAAGGGAAGATTGAGTTCATCAGCTTTGAGCTGAAGACGGGTGCATATTTAATGGCTATGTGGAATACTTTTTCCGATTAGAAACAAAAATTTTGATCGAGGTGAATGCGACGATTTCGAGATTGGTCGAACATATTAAAAGTCCACCAGAATATTGAAATGTAATGTTATTATTTATGTTAACATCACATATGTAATGTTAATTTTATGTTATCAATGCTAATTTTATTTTGTCAAAATGCATCAATCTGATTTTCCATATGCTTTCTGCTTCAATATGATTAAGAAACACAACTCCGTAAGGCTTATGGAGATGCATTTCCAAAAACAAAATATGCACAACAATGGAGCGTGATTCAAAATCAACATTAATTGTGAGTGTTTGGGATGTGTTCGGAGATGCATCCCTGGAATCTGAGGTATTATTGTATTTTCATAAGGGTGTTCTAGTAATCCATATGATTCATTATGTATTTCTTACTATTTAATATGTGGAAGAGTGTTTGAATAACAAGGATGTGTGTTGGACCATCCAAGCATTGGATGGGATTCAGATCCATACACAACACGTACCTTTTTTTCATGAGTAACACATTAGGTGTATTGAGTAATGTCCCTCAAATTTTGGTGCCAAATAAACCTCCCCAACCCCAACTTCCCGGACGCTCACCACTTTGTCCATATCCATTTTCTTTGTTACCTCCCCAACCCCAACTTCCTGCACCCCCGCGACTTTGTCCATTTTCATTGTCTTTTCCATTTACATTGTCCTTTTCACTTTCTTCATCTATTTCACTTCCACCATCTTTTCCACCTCCATCTTTTTTACCTTCTTCTTGCACTTCTTCACCCTTTCCACCTTCTTTCTCTCCTCTATCACCATTTCTTGTTCTTCCCATGACTTTCCAACCTCCCCAACCAACTATCCCAATTTTTGTTTTAGGTTCTTCTATTGCACCAACTGCAAATTAACAAATATATTTTATTAAATGTAATACAATAAAAAGGTAGTAGGGCTTACAAATTATACACATACTTTGATTTTTATCTTTAAAGGATTCAATTGTAATAAAAATGATAAGAATTTGTGCACAAAGAAAGTAAAGTAAGATAAAATGTTTAGGTTTAGTCATTGAGGAACTAAAATATTATAGTTAAACATGAACTTGGATCATTAGAAGCTATTTATAGATCATCATACAAGATACATAAAAGAAGAGTAAAAAAGATTTTGGTTTGATAATACATATTGTACAATAAATAAAGTAAAAATATATTATTTGGCTAATTAGGAGAAAGAGTAGTCATCCATCAATATAGTCATTCAAGTTTTAAATTGGGAGATGCTTCTTAAATGAGTTTGAGAGATGCTTCTTAAATGAGGTAAGAAGGTTTTTCACATAATAATATCTAAAATGTGATAAAGATGTTTGATAATTTCTTTAATCTAAAATATAGGTTTAGTAATTTAAAGAACCCCAATAGTCCTTTTCAAGAAAGAATATATAAATCGTACCAAATGATCCATTACATGTTGTATTTTTAAGAATATGATTACATATATCTATATATTGTGCTAACAAAATTTTAAGGTCTATGTGCAGGAAATGACAACCAAATTTTACAAGCATCAAAGAATCAAATGATCTTAATAATTTGGATATATCAATAGAGTTTGGAAATCTGACCAACATGAGAATGAACAAAAATTGCTCGCTACAAGCGAATTAAGCTTGAAAAAGAAAGAGAATGTCAAATAAGAGAAGCAAGATCTTTCCTTGAAAGCTTTTTCGTCAAAGACAAAGAAAGTCAAGGATGTAAGTGATAGTTCTGATGAAGACTCTTCCAAAGAAGAAGAGACGGGGTTATTTGTCAACCAGTACAATCAATATAAGTAGAATCTTAAGCTCAAGCATTCCAACAAAAATTTGATAAACTTCAAGAAGACTCATCTGCACAAAAAGGAACATAAGAAAAAGAAAGTAGATGTCACATGCTTTGTGTAACAACCTATCCCAAAATACTCTTAATTAAAATAAAAACATGCAATAAACATATTTAACCAACAAGGGTGTCAGACATCTCGCTCAAATAATCATGATTTCCAAAAAAAAATTATAACAACATAGTGTAAATCAACTTCAAACATGCTTTATAACATCTCAAAAAAATAAAACACTCGATTAATTAGATTAAACCAATGACTCAAAAAACATTGAATAAAACGTCCTAACCCAATGTTACAAATAAAAGCACCGACAAAACTAAATAATGCAGAAAACAACAAATATACGAAGAGGCCTCAATGCCTTCCTCCAGCTCAACAACACATATTCACACATACTCATCAATAGTGAAAATTTATTAGCACATTATCTCATTACTTCTCACCAATAGAGTAATTCACATTATTACTTATGCAAGACCCCCAACAAGGTAAGGCAACAAATATTTAAGGCAACTCTAGCCTTATCAAAACAACTATAAACATTTAAGATTACTCAAATTCAACTCAGCTCAATAATTTTATTATAAATTACTCAACAACTCAAAAGCAACTCTAAAACACTAATGTAACAAACTAGACTCTTAAACTCATCAAAAGATAATGAAATGAGGCCTCCCGCGGCCAACCCACCGCCACCCCACAGACGATATGCAATGCGCCCTCGCAACTGCCACGTGGCCTGAATTCCCACAACCTCTACCGCCTGTCATCGCGGGTCTTGAATTTCGGTGGCTTCGTAGCCCACCGCTCGGCTCTCAAATTTTGTTGCGATCCTCACCATCATGCGGATCCTCTGATTTTTCGGTCACCGCCGGTCGGCAGCGCCCCCTCTCGAATTTAATATTTTTTTTCTTCAGTATTTTCAATTTTTTAAAAAAGTTTTTGAGAAAAGTGTTTTTTTCGGGAAAATAAGTCATTCGTTATATTTTTGTGACTTTTATAGCTATCACTCAAAAACCAACACATATCAAACTCCAGACAAGTATATATCATGATCCAATTATTATTACGAAAATTCACCTCAAAAGGCACAACCACAGATTATCATACAACAATACGGTAAGGCAAAAAGCACAAAAATAAATAGTTATTTCTAACTTAAGACAAGGTGTTCAAGAACAGGGCAGTAAGGTTCAAGGCAAACTCTTTTTGTCCACAAACATACAAACATCAATCATAGATAGAAAATTAAGGAGAAAAATATAAGAGAGTTAGGATCTCTCACTACGCTACTGCCTAAACACTCATATTAAAAGATTCCCCTACATCAAAATTTCTTGATCGTTGAATTTTCTTGCCTTTGGGATATAACTCTCTCTTTCTTCCTATGATTGTTCATAGTTTTTTTTCCCTTTTTCCCAAAGTCCCACGACTTTCCTATTTTCCACCTTTTTCACATACTGTGTCAAAGTCCTAACACTTAATCTATTTATTTAACCTAAAACTTTCAATTACTTCCTTCACCCCTAAACTCTCCTCACATCCTCACTACACTCTATTTTCCATTTTATTTCTATTATTCAAATAAATAATTAATACTCAAAGTAATTATTTTATTTTAATTCAAATAAAATTCTCTAATCCTCAGCACACCTCAGTTATTACTCAATTCACCACTCACTCTCTAATTTAAATAAATATATATTTTTCAAACTCTAAAATATTTCTAATATGTAATTAAATTAATTAAACTACTAATAAATCAAATAAACCACATATATCACTCAAATAAATAAATTAAATTAATATAAATTCAAATAAATAAATAACTAAATTTGGGGTGTTACAACTCTCCCCCGCTTAAAAGATTTTGGCCTTAAAAAATTACCTGACTCAAACAGCTCCAGATAAGACTCTCGCATCCGGATCTCCAATACTCACGCCATGTTACCTCCAGTAGGTCCTCTCAACACCACCTTCACCAAAGCGGTCTCTTTACCCCTAAGATGCTTCACCTCTCGATCCTCTTTTCGCATGAGTGATGCCGCAACAGTCAAGTTATCTCTCGCTTGTACATCATTCATTTGGATCACATGAGACAGATCAAAAACATACTTCTGAAGCTGAGACACATGAAAATTGTCATCCTGGTTCGAAAGAGACGGTGGTAAGGCAACTCGATAAATAACAACTTCAAATCTCTAGAGAATCCAATAAGGACCAATAAAACATGGAGTAAGCTTCCGAGACTTTAGTGCCCGATAAACATCAATCACCGGAGTGACTCTAAAAAACACATGGTTGCACTCTTGAAACTTGTTGCACCCCAAAATTTGACCAACATTTATTTACCTAGCTTGTGTTCGTTAGCATTATCATTTGCATTTCATTGACATGTATGCAGTAGTTCAAGAGGTATGAGTACCAATCAAGAGCACCACAAGACTTTGAAGCTAGCCAAGAGGGCTATTCAAGTGTTTAAGGGTTGATATCTTTGTCAGAGAAGTCAAGAGATCCTCAGAGAGGTTGGTTGAAACCAAGGTTGTGTGCCTCCTAACTTGAGAGTTGTGGGAGCTCCTCAGATGATTCTGAAGCTATGAGGATGGACTTGAAGCCTTGAGAGAGCTTATGAGATGTCTTGAAAGCCATCATGAAGCCTAGAGAGGTCATTGTGCAAGATTAAAGAGACCTAGCCATGAGTGGTATAATTAGGGTTTGACTGAGTCAACCCTAGGTCAACTGATGATTTGGAGAGGGTCGAGACCTAATCCAAGAGCCATGTGATCATGGATTGATGCAATGAGATGCTATAAGGATGATTCCAAGGTCAAATCATCATGATTTAAGAGTTTGAGAAGTTTCAAGCTAGGGTTTCTAAGGCTTGACAGTGTAAAATCCCCTAGTTTGATCCCTATCTTCAAGGCAGTTTAGCTCAAGATGTGATTGTCATCTCATCTTGCCCCTAACATGAATGTTGTAGATCTTGCTCTTAGATTTAATTTGAGTACTAGAAGTCCTTGATAGGATTTGTAGAACTCAAGTTATGACTTTGACAAGTTACAGGTCATCTGAGGTATGTGAATCTGGGGCCTTGAAAGTCACCCAACTTGCATCCAACTTTTGCCCAAGAAGGATGATTCCTATGAACTTTTTGTCAACATTAATAGTGTTCCTTATCTTCTTAGCTTTCTATAGAGTACTAGAAGTCCTTGATAGGATTTGTAGAACTCAAGTTATGGCTTTGACAAGTCAAGGGCATTTTGGTCATTTGGAGATTATAGGTCATTTCAAGCATAAGGCCATAACTCCTATTTCCAAGATTCAAATGGAAAAATATTCAACATCAAACTTGCTTAAAATGATGTTTTAAGTCTAGTAAGAAGGTCATGAGATGTTGAAAAGGCTTGTAGCTCAAGGTGATAAAAATGATCTAAAATGGAGGCATAAGTTAAATAAGTCAAAGTTGGAAATTGAAATTTCCAAGCTACACATCCAAACCATGGCATGTAATAGGTCATTTTGAATCTAAAAAGCATTCTAAAAACAATGGTTCATCCACTTTTTTGATTTGAGGTTTAGATCATGGAGTTGCTTTGGAAAATGGTTGCTTGCATATTAAGGTACAAATGCAAAACACAAGGAAACTCAATACACAAGCTAGATAAGTGTCTTAACACCCCATATATCTCATCTAAGGAGATTTTCAGGTCAGAACAAGTTGCTACAAGAGGCATAGCATGAGATGGCATGTGAGATGAGATGAAATCAAAAACTCATGGCATGAGAATCCCAAATTCTCATTGGATGATTCCAGAAGGTTCTGGATGGGTCTGAACCATCCTATATAGTGTTTAGAACTTGCTCAGATGCAAGGTTGGTGAGAGATTAGAGAGGAGAGTGAGATAGCCATTTCAATTTCTTCCATTGCAAGTTGAAATCAATTTCTACTTTCCACACCATTTCCATTGCTTCTTTCAATCCCAACACCTTCCATTGATCATCCTGAATGTGTGCATACCAAATTGAGGGCAAAATCGTGTGAGATTGAAGAGATAGCATTTGGATTTTGGGAGCTGCAAGTCACAATCGGATTTGGAGATTCAAGCTTTCTTGATCAAATCTTTTGCAAACAGAAGCTTTATCATCAATCAAGGAAGGTTTCTAAAGAGTTTGAGAGGTTGAAGTGGAGATTTGACCTATCTGATATTCAAGATTTAACAGGTTTGTAACTTTTCTTCTACACCCTAATTTAAGCATAATTAGGTCGATTTGTTAGGCTAGAATGGTTAGAGACAAGTAGGAGATGGATTCTGGGAAGTTTGAGATCATTTGGTGAAGTTTGAGTTAGTGACACCATTTTTGTTTTGATCAAGAACACGATGGATAGTGAGATATATCATGAGTTTAATGGCAAGATTTAACCAGTGTGAGGTGGTGATCATTCTGAGCCAATCAATTTCAAGAATTGTTAGAATTGAAGTTTGAGCATAGTTTTGATCTTGGATCGGGTTTAGAGATTGAGGGCATTTCAATTGATTCTAAGGCTATGGTTGGATTCAGGGTTGAATTTAGAACGGATTAGGGTTTTGAACCATGGATTTTGGTTGAGTTTGGATGGAGTTCGAGTTAGGGATGTGAGCTCTGCAACTATGGAGCTTTCCCTCCATTTTCATGGCTGGAGGAAGAAGACAATGCTGTGGCCGTTGGATGGAGAGTGGACTCATTGACTTGGGTCAGATCGTGTGGCCACGATTTAATTTTCACATTTGAAGAGGGAGTCTGAAGACACACCAAAACGAAGCGTTTCATTAAATGGGATATTGGACACTTGCTAGCCACACCCCACTCTCATGGCCCATTGGATTTTGAACTGAATTTCTTTACTAAATGCACCGTGTTCTTTTCTTTTTCTTTATATTTTCTGAATTGATTTTCTGATTGAAAACTGGGCCTAGCTCATTTGATAAGCACACCCCCATTTTAAGCCCACTCATGAATTGAACTGCATATTATTGCTATCTGCACCAATGTTTTCACATTTTAATTTCTTTTTCTCCATTTTTCTTTAATCTTTGAAAAATCGTATTAAATAGAAAAATGATGATTTTTGCATGGGGATTTTTTCTCCTAATTCATTTTGATGTCTAGAAAATAATAAAATCAAAATATTTGCATGTCATGCATTTTTAATATTTTTTGTGTATTTTCTCTTTTAATAGCTTTTTAATTCCTTTTATGTTGATGCATAGATTTGTAGAATTTTGTTTAGCTAGTTCCCTTTGAATTTTTAGGACATTCTTTTTAGGATAGTTCGATTAGGACTTTAGATCCCCTCTGGATTTATTCCATAGTTTTGTGATTAATTTTTGATTAGTTTTGACTAGATGACTTTAGGTTGTGTAGATTTAGGTCAATCCTTAACATAGGTCCACAATAACACTAGAATTTTGGGTTTCTAGGTCAAGAAAGATATTGGGACATATAGGGTATTAAGGGTAGGTATATAGGATCCCCTAGAAATTATATTAGATTTTAATATAATAGTATACTATTTTTAAGGGATTTTTGTAGTTGATTGTTGTTTGTGTTGCCCTTGTAGGCTTGTATTTTGTTTTGCCTTGCTTTGTGGGTTTTTGCTTGGCTTGGTGGGCTTGGTCTTGCTTTGGGGAGCATGGAGGAGCATAGTAGAAGACTTGAAGATTGAACTAGGAGCTTGAGAGCTTGTTTGTTTTTGTTGTTTTAGGGTTAGGAATTAAGTAGAGCTTAGACTTAGTTGATTTCTTTCTTAAACATGGATGGTATCTTTCACCTCCATTCTTCCCCATGATTCAAGGTCCTTCCATGGTATTCACCTCCCTCCTTTTGAGGGATAAGTGATGGTACCTAGGAAGTAGAACCTTTGAGGGAACCATTCTTTTGATGTTAAACCCTTATAGGTCACCTTTGGTGGTCAATAAGCAGTTTAATATCCTAGCTTATCCAGTTAAGTGATTTCTCCTAGTTTGAGTGTCTTGAGAGATGCTGGGCTTGAGTGTGAAGATGAAGACTTCATTGAAGAGTATGGAAGAGGATGATTCCTTGAGCATTGCCATTTCAGCTGAAGCTTGAAGAGCATGAAGAGCAAGTTGATACTTGAAGACCCAATGAAGATCCAGTAAAGACTGAAAGAAGAGTTGAGGCTTAAAAAATTGAAGGATAAAGTTGATATTTCCAAGTGATTAAGGACTACTCTGAGAAGCTGAAGCTTGAAGAACAAAGGATAAGTTGATACTTACTTTGAAGCTTGGAGATCCTGAAGGAATCAAGTTGATACTTGTGGTGAAAGTGAAGCCTGAAGGTGGAACTGATTAAGGAGCTGAAGCTTAGAGAAGAAGAAGATAAGTTGAAACTTATGTTGAAGGGTTGAAACCTAGAGAAGCAAATTGATATTTATCAAGAGTGATTGAAGTCTGAAGACTGAGTTGCTGTCAGAAGAGCTGAAGCTTGGAGTTGAGAGGGAAAGGAGTTGTTGATCTGCTTTCTTGTCCGTTTCTTCTCTGTATTGATGTGCCTTGTTTGACTTGCTTGATGCATTAGAATAAGTCCATATCTAGACTAGCTTTAATCTAGGAGCATGATTGCACTAGAGGTTGAGTTGCTCCCTCTGCTTGTATTTTTACTGTATGGCTTTGCTTGCGGGTATTCGGTAGAGCCCATCTCCCTTGCCCATGTGGTTTGTTCTGCTTGATAGCATGATTTCATTTCTTCTGTATGATTGCAGTTTACTGTATTTTTCTTGATAGCATATTTTACTCCTCAGTATGATTACTGTTATTCATTCTGGCTTGAGGTTGAGATGAGCTTGTGGAGGCTGATGCCCCACACACATTTCCTCCCTCACTTGCATTGCATGCATTTTACAGTCATTTACTGTATTAATGTTTACTGTTTAAGCTGACGCTTTACCTGTTTCTGTATCATTGACATGATCCCTTAGGACTCTCATTTCCTTTGATAAGTAAGTGATGATAGAACTTTAGGTTGAAACCTATGCATGATAACTTCTAGGAGTTCCCTGTTTCAAACCTCAACCATAGGATGAATCCGTGGCATGACAACAGTAGGACTTGATAGTCTCCCCGTAGTTGAGCCTGTTCTCTTCTCATCTCAAAACAGCTTCAGATACAGTAATCATGAATGATTTTTTTCGTACGTTACGAGCCTTAAGCTATCTGAGAAAGGGTTGTTGGAGAGCTTCTTTCCAACAGTCTGGATGTTTAGTATGGTACCCTTTGGGTGACATACGACGCATTCACTCTCAGGTCATAGTCTTTAGTGCGATTGAAATTGCAAACACAATAAAAAACACTTCTTTCGTAAAAGACAGAAAACAAACTTCAAACCTTTTTGCCCCGTGGGCCCATAGTTCAAAGGAAAGCTTTTCTAAAGAAAAGAGTGTCGTTAAACTTCAGCGCCAATGCAAACAGTCTTTGTCCCTAACTGCTGGAACTATTGTTTAACCCTACTCGATAAAACAGATGAGTCTGAATCCCCGTATTATCCCGAACTACGTAAGCTCTGATCTCTCATACCTGTTGAGAGTACGTAGGCACAATACTGATGTATTGGTGAGCTACCTTCCCCGTAACCCGTCGTAGGGCGAACTACGTTGACTCTGATTTCTCATTCTCTGATGAGAATACGTAGGCATAAAGTGCGACGCTTTGCCGAGTCCTTTTCTTTTCTGTTTTAAGCCAGCCTTGATAGGTAGATAGATAAACCAACTCGTCCAGTAAACACAACAAGCATGGATCCCGTCGAGTACGACGGACGTGAGGGGTGCTAATACCTTCCCCTTGCGTAACCGACTCCCGAACCCAGACAATGGTTGCGACGACCTTGTCTTACCCTTTTTCGTAAGGTTTTTCCGATCGTTTCCTTTCCCGCTCCGAGGGATAAATAACGAAAGGTGGCGACTCTTCTGTTCTGCCGGCACCTTATTTTCGTGGAAGCGACAGCTGGCGAATCTGCTGGGGACCGAACCCAGAATCTCTGGTTCTCCGGTTCCCCTGCGAGAGTCAATCCTAGCGCTTGTATGATTACTTATTGGGTTATGTTTATTTATCGCATTTTTTTATTTCCCGCACTTTATTTTCTGTATGATATGATTATCTGTGCTGTTGTGGGAAGGGCATTCTGATGAGTGAGAAGCCAGACCCAGGCTTGAGTGAACATAGCATTAGTTGTGGAAATTAGTGGGCGTGTGCTTGCTTTGCAGGCACTAGTGTCTCATGAAATCCACGCTCAGACGAGGTTCTCCCGGTTGGCTTCTCTTTCGACCCTTTGGGTTGAGACGGTTGCTGGTTTGGAGGATTGTCGACTCTAGGGACCGATCATTTGTGATTCAGTCGAGTGAGGCCGCTTCATGAGCTGGTGATGCCACACCTTCTGGGTATCGTATCACCCCTCTTGAATGTTTGTGACGCTGATGAACGCATAGGATGCCGAACTTGAGTCAGTTTAGGTCCATACCTGTGAGCAGGGTTGGGTTTATTGCAGGAAACTTTGACCTTCAGACTACCTGGTTTTCTTGACAGCAAATCAGTTTTGTTGGGATCTGAGGTTCTCATCATCAGATATATGACTGTTCTTGACAGAACAGGTTTTTGATTGGGATCAGAGGATCTTATCATCATATGTGTATTTGTTCTTGATAGAGCAGGTTTTGATCAGAGGATCTTATCATCAGATGTGTATTTGTTCTTGATAGAGCAGATTTTGATCAGAGGATCTTATCATCAGATGTGTATTTGTTCTTGATAGAGCAGATTGGGATCAGAGGATCTTATCATCATATGTGTATTTGTTCTTGATAGAGCAGGTTTTGATCAAAGGATCTTATCATCAGATGAGTATTTGTTCTTGATAGAGCAGGTTTTGATCAGAGGATCTTATCATCAGATGTGTATTTGTTCTTGATAGAGCAGGTTTATGACTGGGGTCTGAGGATCTCATTATCAGATGTTTGTTCTTGATAGAGCAGAGTTTTGGTCATCAGTTGTTTGTTCTTGACAGAGCAGATTTATGATTGGGGTATGAAGATCTCATCAGCAGATGTATGTTTGTTCTTGACATAGCAGATTCAGGGTCCTATATCAGAGGTCCTCATTATCAGACGTTTGTTCTTGACAGAGCAGAATTATGGTCCTATGTATATGGCCCTATCAGATGGTTGTTCTTGACAGAGTAGATTTGTGGTCCGATACCCGGGTTTTCTTATTATCAGATATAGTGGTTGTTCTTGACAGAGCAGCGTCATGGTTTTGTTGATACAGAATCTCCACAGCATAGTTGCCTTGATCTCCTGCTGCATGATTGCATCCTACATTATTTTGCATACTCATTTGCATTTCATTAACGTGTGTCTGTGTTGCAGGTATCGTTTTCCCCGATCCAGGATTTCTTGCCTCCTATTGTATTTGTTATGGGTTCTCTGAGGAAGACCGTGGCTTACAAGTTCCCTGACCCTGATGTGGTTCGGCTGACCGGTTTGATCGCTTTAGCAGATGATCCTGTGAGGGATGAGTTCAGAAAATCTTACGGCAAGTTGCTCAGTTTGGTTCGTAAACCTTCTGCGTTCGAGTTGAATGGGTTTCACGCTCTGCTGCAGTTCTACAACCCTCCGTTGAGATGTTTCACTTTCCAGGATTTTGTTCTCGCACCCACGCTAGAGGAATATGTTGATTTGCTAGGTGTGCCTATCAAGAGGCAGATGCCTTTTGTTCATATGGATGTTGAGCCTGATCTGGCTGGTTTAGCTCCTTCACTTCATCTGGATGCCTCCGAGTTGGTATTGTCTAGTTGGAACAAGGTTCCCGGGTTCTCCTTGCAGTTTTTAGTGGGAAAGGCTCAGCAGTGCGCCAAAGACGGATGTTGGGTCGCGTTCAACGCCATTCTCGCTTTGTGCATATATGGCATCATTATGTTCCCCAATATGCCCGATTTTGTAGACTTCGATGCATTTCATATCTTTGCTTCAGGGAATCCAGTCCCTACCTTGATGGGAGATGTCTACCATTCTATCCACTACAAAAACGAGAACAGGAGGGGCAAGAATGTCTCATGCTGTGTACCCTTGCTTTATAAATGGCTTGATAGTCATCTGCCCAAGAGGGGTCCTTTTGTTTCGTCTGCAGCCACAACTGAGTGGTTCGAGCGTCTAATGAGTTTATCTGTAGAGGATATTGACTGGTTTGACAGAGATAGGCTGGGTACCGAGATTATCTTCAGCTGCAGCGGGTTTCCAAACGTGCCTTTGATAGGCAGGAAGGGTTGTATAAACTACAACCCATCTTTGCTGGTCCGACAGTTCGCGTATGCTTTGAGAGCTCCGCCGAAGGATGAAGAGGTACGGGAATCTCTGTACCTCACTGGTCTTCTAGAGGGGGATCTGTTATCCAAGCTTCAGCGCGCCTGGAATGGCATCAGTAAGAGGGGAAAGCCATTGCTGGGGAGAAGTAATAATCAAGCCTACCCTCCGTATGTGACTTGGGTCAGAGCCATAGCAGATGCTATAGGGATGCCTTTTCCTCGTGCCAAGCCAGAAAGCCCTCCAATGATTGAAGAGCCTACTACTGTGCCCATTCAGCAGCATAATCAGGTGTTAGCTGAGCGAGATGAATTGAAGCGGGCGAATGAGGAACTGGAGAAAGAATTGGCTCAGCTCCGAAGCGAGAGGAACGAAGTTGTTCATTCCTTCAAGAGGCAGACAGAGCTGGTGAACCAGCTGGGTGCAGACCTGACTAAGCAGATAGCCGAGCGTGAGCGCATGGGTCAAGACTTCAAAGCTGTCAACGACGTACTGGCTACGAAGAAGCAGCACTTGGACGAAGCATATCGGAGGATATCCAAGTTCAACCAGCACTGGAAGGCTTCCCTGGCCACCAGGAAAGAACGGGAGGATAAGTTGATGCTACAGATCTCCAAGCTGGAAGCCCAGGTGAAGGACAGTGAGGAGAGGTTTGATGAAGAAACCGCTCGCAGATACGCCGCCAAAGGCCAACTCAACAGGGCTCTCGCTAACCTGAAGGAGCGCAAACTGGCGTTTGAGTCCATGAAGTGGAAGTTAGAAGATTATTTCGGCGAAGGAGCATGGGAAGATTCGGTCGAAGGACTTCGGTACACCACTGTGCAAAGGGAATTACTCGTCGAAGGGTTACTCACGCTGCCTGATCATCCAGAAATGAAGGAGTTGTTAGAAGAGTATCGCGCCCGTGGCCGTACTTGACTATTTGTATTCCTTTTGTTTTGATCATTGTTGTATGCTGACCATCACCAAGCTTGTTGGCTGAGGTCACGCTGTTGATTCATCTTGTACTCGCTAATGTTGTGTACTGCCTTGATGGGCTTTCTTTATATATGAGATTGTTATTTCCATGATTGGACTCGGACTTCTTCTTATTATCAGCACTGGCACTCAGGCACTAGGATTGGGGGAGATCTCCCTAATGCACAGACACACGTTTGCATTTGCATGAAGCATTTGCATAATGAGCATTTTGTTGTTTTTCTTAACCCTTTTGTGGTTGTTTCAGGTTGTTTCAGGGGGTTCCAGGATTGATCAGAGACCTATTCACCGCTATCCGACCAGAGCTAATCAGACCAGGATTATGGAGCAAGTGCAAACTGATGTTCAGGAACTCCGCAAAAGAATGGATCGCTTCATGGAGCTCATGCAAGCAGTCGCCAATGGCCAGGATCAGCTCAGAACTTTGGTTCAGCCTCTGATTTCAAGGGTTGATAGCAATGGCGTACTCCATGGTGGGACTGTGCCTACTCCTCCACCAGTTGAAACTCCGCAGAATGGTGTTCCCGTGGCCGGGGGCAACGGCAATGTGATGGCCAATTTGGGACTCAATACGACGGGCGTCGGTAATGGGAGTATGGGAGCTAATGTCAATACCGGGCTGGGCAACGGCAATGCAGGCGTCGGGAATCTGTTTGGGCCTCAGCCATGGTTAGAGGATCGTCAGGACGATGTGTTCTCTCAGAGAGGTGCTGAAGGGGAGCTGAATGCTGAAGCACGGCTTAGATTCAAGGCACTTGAAGATAAGATGAGAGATATCGAGAATCAGAATACTTTGGGCGTTGATATGTCCAAGTTGGGACTGATTGCTGATTTCAAGGTGCCTCCCAAGTTCAAGGTACCTGACTTTGAAAAGTATAAGGGCACCACTTACCCTCGTGTCCACCTGAGATCGTACTACAGGAAAATGTCTGCTCATTCTGAGGACGAGAAGTTGCTGATGCACTTCTTTCAAGACAGTCTTTCCGGGCCATCCCTCAAGTGGTACATGAGTCTGGAGCCTACTAGTGTGCGCACGTGGAAGGATCTTGCTGAAGCATTTGTACACCACTACCAATACAATAGCGACTTGGCCCCGAACCGAGTCCAGCTACAGAATCTGTCGCAGAGGAATAATGAAGGGTTTAAGGAATACGCCCAGCGGTGGCGTGAGCTGGCAGCCAGGGTTCAGCCGCCGATGGTTGAACGTGAGCTCGTGCAGATGTTCGTAGCCACCCTCCCAGGGGTTTACTATGAGAAGTTAGTCAGCGGTATGTCCGGAACATTCTCAGATCTCATTATCACGGGTGAGCACGTCGAAAATGGGATCAAGATCGGGAAAATTCAAGGTGATTCATCCTCAGCTGGGGGAGGCAGAAAGAAACCTTATAGTGGCAAAAGAAGGGAAGGAGAAGTGAGCGCTGTGACCAACGCTCGAAGGAGGGGTAAAGGTCCTCACCAGCAGGTGGCCAGTATAACTATCCCGGAAGTTCAACAGCCGCAGCAGCAGCAGCAGCAACCGAATCAACAGGGATACAGAAAGTACCAGAATCGGGCACCTTTGGCGAACCGTCACCTCGAGACACCGCCCATGTCGTACGCGCAACTCTTGCAGACTTTGCTTCAGCTATAGTTGATCTAAAAGAGAACGCTGGCTCCCTTGACAGGGGCACCTCCGCCAGGGTACGACGCGAATGCCACTTGTGAGTTTCACTCAGGGGCACCCGGCCACACAGTAGAGAACTGTAAAGCCTTCAAGCATAAGGTGCAGGACATGGTGGATACCAAGATCATCAACTTCTCCGATAATGTGCCAAATGTCACGAAGAACCCTATGCCGAATCATAGGGGAGGCGGGGTGAGCGTCATTATCGAAGACGAGAGTTCGGACTTGCTGACTGGCGTCAGAGATCTGAAGACGCCGCTTAGCTTCGTTAAAGCTAAGTTGCTGAAAAGAGGGTTCTTTCCAGGTTGCGGAGAGCTATGTATGGACTGTGCCACCCGTTCTGATGGATGTGAGCAGTTGGTAGAAGGAATCCAAAGTCTGATGACTGAAGGGATTTTACAGTTTAGCCGGAGGGCCGAATGTGGATCAGGAGAGGTAGTGCTGAAGCAAGATGATGAGGTCGCCACCATCACCATCCCTCGCCGGACGATAACTATTTCTGCGCCCAGGCCGCCCACAATTACCATCACCAGAGCTGGGCCGATACCCTTCGAGAGTACTAACGACGTCCCGTGGCATTATGGGGCTGAAGTCTATTGCAGCGGACAGAAGTTGGAGCTGGAACCGTTTGGGTCGACTGTAGAGAACCTTGCGGGAATCAGTGGTATTACTCGCAGCGGAAGAGTGTTTGCACCACCAGAGGTCGTGGCGGATAAAGCAGTCAGAGCTGATGCGGCTGATAAAGGGAAGAGTAAAGTCGTCGAAGAGGTCCCGCGTGGGGCAGAAAAAGACTTACTTGTTAAAGATGCCGAGGAGTTTATGCGGTTGATTAAAAAGAGTGACTACAAGATTGTAGATCATCTCCATCAGACCGAAGATTTCCATTCTGAACTTGTTGCTGTGTTCTGAAGCACACCGCAACGCGCTGCTGAAGGTGTTGAACACCGCATATGTACCGCAGGAAATATCGGTAAATCAGCTAGAAGAGGTCGTGGCCCATGTGAATGTTGTAAATGGGCTAGGTTTCACAGACCTGGAGCTGACGCCGAAGGGGAGGAATTACAATAGCGCCCTGCACATCTCGATAGAGTGTAGGGGCACAATTATGTCGCACGTGTTGGTGGACACGGGTTTGTCACTTAATGTTCTTCCGAAGAAGGCATTAATGAAGTTGGATACTCGTGGAGTGATTTGCACACCCAGTGATCTGGTTGTGAAGGCGTTCGATGGAACTAAACGACATGTTTTCGGGGAGGTGACCCTGCCAATCTAAGTTGGTCCGGAAACGTTCGACGTGGTCTTTTATATTATGGACATCATGCCTGCCTACAGTTGTCTCTTGGGCCGGCCGTGGATCCATGCTGCTGGTGCCGTGACCTCCATGTTGCACCAGAAACTCAAGTATGCTGTCGGAGCAAGCATCGTGACCGTGTGTGGCGAGGAAGATATAATGGTGAGCCATTTGTCGTCCTTCAAGTATGTGGAGATGGATGGCGAAATCCATGAGACTCTATGCCAAGCGTTCGAAGCTGTCAAAGTGAAGGACGTAGCTCCTGTAGTCACTGAAAAGCCAGAGATGACTCTCTCCTCATTCAAGGAAGCTTGGGCCGTTGTCCAAGCCGGATCTACCCCAGGTTGGGGGCGAATTTTGGAGATACCTAACAAGCAAGACAAGTTTGGGTTGGGATATTCTCCTGGAGCTGAAGCTTCTTCTTCTAGCAGTGCGTCGCGAGGTAAGGGGCCGATCCAGTTGACCAGTGGCGGAATGATTTTCGAAAGCGTCAACGCGGTGTCTGAAGACAGCGGAGATAGCGACTGTGACCTCGACTCTTGGATCCAGCCAAGCAAGCCAGGCGAGAGCCTCAACAATTGGTCCGTCAAGGATATCATCCAGATGACAAGCAAAGAGTAATGATTTACTTTTTCCAATCATTGTACAATCCTATGTCTTACCCGGGGCATAGTGGTTTTATTGTCAGGGCCTTGTTGGATTATGTACATGCATTTTGTTAATAAATCAAAGGCGTTATTTTCGTATTCAAATATTGTGATCTCTGTTATTCCTGTTTTATATTTGTTTTGAAAAACAATAAAAGGGCAATGGGGTTTATGCTAACCTGCACATCCTTGTTTTAAACTTAACCCTTATTATTGCAGGATCCACATAACAGATGACATCGACTCTGGACCTTCTACGGCTCACTTCGACTTCGATTGCCCGATCTATCAAGCCGAAGAAGAGATTGATGAAGACGAAGACCTTCCTGAAGAGTTGGCCCGCTTGTTGAAACAAGAGGAGAAAGTTATTCTGCCTCATGAAGAGGAGATCAAGATCGTGAATCTGAGTTCTGAAGAACTCGTCAGAAATGTCAGGATAGGGGCTGCACTGCAGAATGATGTCAAGCAGAGATTAGTCGAGATGCTAAGAGAGTATAGTGACGTCTTTGCTTGGTCATACGAAGATATGCCCAGACTTAACACGGACATCGTGGTCCACCACTTGCCGTTGAGAGAAGATTGTCCTCCCGTTAAGCAGAAGCTTAGGAGGACGAGACCAGATATGGTCGTTAAGATCAAAGAAGAAGTGCAAAAGCAGCTTGATGTTGGCTTCTTAGCGGTCACTACTTACCCTCCATGGGTCGCCAACATAGTGCTTGTACCGAAGAAGGACGGTAAGGTACGCATGTGCGTCGATTATCGGGATTTGAATAGGGCGAGCCATAAAGATAATTTCCCGTTGCCTCATATTGATGTGTTGGTCGACAATACAACCCAGTTCTCCGTGTTTTCGTTCATGGATGGCTTCTTCGGTTACAATCAGATTAAGATGGCGCCGGAGGACATGGAGAAAACGACGTTTATCACTCCTTGGGGAACATTTTGCTACAAGGTAATGCCTTTCGGTCTGAAGAACGCAGAGGCCACTTACCAACGAGCAATGGTTACTTTGTTTCATGACATGATTCATCATGAGATTGAAGTCTATGTTGATGACATGATTGCGAAGTCCCAAATGGAGGAGGAACATCTGGTCAATTTGCTGAAGCTTTTTGAGAGGCTTAGGAAGTTCAGGTTGAGGCTGAATCCTAACAAGTGTACTTTCGGAGTACGGTCCGGAAAGCTACTGGGGTTTATCGTGAGCGAAAGAGGCATCGAGGTTGATCATGCGAAAATAAAAGCCATACAAGAAATGCCAGTGCCAAAAACGGAAAAAGAAGTTCGTGGTTTCTTGGGCAAAATAAACTACATTGCAAGGTTTATTTCTCAGCTCACGGCCACGTGTGAACCGATGTTCAAGCTTTTAAAGAAAGATCAGGCGATTATCTGGAATGAGGATTGCCAGAAGGCATTCGATAAGATAAAGCAGTATCTTCAGGAACCTCCAATCTTGATACCCCCAGTGGCTGGACGACCATTAATCATGTACTTGACAGTTCTTGAGAATAGTATGGGGTGTGTTCTCGATCAGCACGACGAGATGGGCAGAAAGGAGCATGCCATTTACTATTTGAGTAAAAAGTTCACAGACTGTGAATCTCGCTACTCGATGCTGGAGAAGACGTGTTGTGCACTAGCATGGGCTGCCAAACGTTTACGACAGTACATGCTCAATCACACCACCATGCTAATTTCGAAGATGGATCCGATCAAGTACGTCTTCGAGAAGCAAGCGCTTTCGGGCAGGATTGCCAGATGGCAAATGGTGTTAACAGAATATGATATTCAGTACGTTTCTCAGAAGGCCATCAAGGGAAGCGTATTGTCTGATTACCTTGTCGAACAGCCAATCGAGGATTACCAGCCGATGAAATTTGAATTCCCTGATGAGGATATCATGTTTCTCAAAGCAAAGGATTGCGATGAGCCGTTGCCCGACGAGGGGCCAGATAGGAAATCCCAGTGGAAGTTGATATTCGACGGGGCGGTTAATTCTTACGGAAGTGGCATCGGGGCGATCATCACGACTCCCCACGGATCCCACATCCCGTTCACTGGGAGACTGACGTTTCCGGTCACTAATAACGAGGCGGAGTACGAAGCATGCATCATGGGTCTAGAAGAGGCAATTGATTTGAGAATCAAGAACCTAGACGTATATGGTGACTCAGCGCTTATGATCAACCAAATTAAAGGGGAGTGGGAGACTCGTCAATCGAATTTGGTGTCGTACACGAATTATGCCAGAAAGCTACTTCCGTTCTTTGATCGAGTGGAACTCCATCATGTACCCAGGGCTGAAAATCAGATGGCTGATGCCTTAGCCACGTTGGCTTCAATGTATAAAGTCAATTTTTGGAATGAAGCTCCAAGAATTGTCCTTTATCGTCTTGATAGACCTGCATTTGTCTTTGCAATCGAGGAAGCCGCCGACGGCAAGCCATGGTTCCACGACATCCAGACTTTCCTTATGACTAAGGAGTATCCTGCGGGTGCGTCAACCCAGGATAAGAAGACTCTGAGGAGGCTGTCTGGAAATTTTTACCTCAATCCTGATGGAGTTTTGTACAAAAGAAACCATGATCTCGTGCTACTCAGATGTGTAGATGAGAAAGAGGCGAGTATGCTCATGGAGGAAGTCCATGAAGGCACATTTGGTACGCACACCGGCGGGCATGCTATGACAAGAAAGATCCTGAGAGTAGGATACTACTGGCTGACGATGAAATCGGATTGTTTTAAATTCACGAAGAGATGTCATAAATGCCAGATTTATGCTGATAAAGTTCATGTGCCGCCGTGCCCGTTAAATGTCATGTCCTCCCTGTGGCCGTTCTCCATGTGGGGCATTGACATGATAGGCAAGATCAAGCCAATTGCATCTAACGGTCATTGCTTCATTCTAGTAGCTATCGACTACTTCACCAAGTGGGTGGAAGCAGCCTCATATGCTAATGTGACCAAGCAGGTGGTGGCTAAGTTCATAAAGAGGGATATCATATGTCGTTACGGAGTTCTCGAGCGGATCATTACTGATAATGGTTCGAACCTGAATAACAAGATGATGAAGGAGCTGTGCCAGAGTTTCAAGATTGAACATCACAACTCATCTCCTTACCGGCCGAAGATGAATGGCGCCGTTGAAGCGGCCAATAAGAACATAAAGAAGATTGTTCAGAAGATGGTTGTGACCTACAAAGATTGGCACGAGATGCTGCCATTTGCGTTGCACGGTTATCGTACGACGATACGTACGTCGACCGGGGCAACTCCTTTCTCCTTGGTGTACGGTACGGAAGCTGTCCTACCGTTAGAAGTGGAGATCCCTTCTTTGCGAGTTTTGGTTGATGTGAAACTCGACGAGGCAGAATGGATTACGAACCGACTGAACTAACTCAGCCTGATGGACGAGAAGAGGTTAGCATCGATTGCACATGGTCGTTTGTACCAAAGCCGAATGAAGAAAGCTTATGATAAGAAGGTGCGTCCTAGAAGCTTTCAGACGGGTGATCTCGTCCTGAAGAAGATTCTTCCTCCACACTCCGATCACCCGGGCAAGTGGACTCCCAATTACGAAGGTCCGTACGTCGTCAGCAAGGTCTTCTCGGGAGGAGCTTTGTTGTTATCCACGATGGATGGTGAAGATTTTGCATCCCCGGTGAACGCGGACGCAGTTAAAAAATACTTTGCTTGAAAGCGACCCGCTGGACAGTAAAAAGAGAGTCCAGGCAAAAATGGGGCATCCCGGCGAACCATAAAAAAGGAAAAAGGTTCGGGCAAAAATTAGGGATATAAATTGAAAAAATGTACACCCGCAAAGTCGAAAACCCGGATGGGCGACTTTGGCAAAAAAGGGTATCCCGGTGAACTGAAAACCCGCAAAGGGCGGTTCACGCAAAAGTTAGGGATTCGAAAAAGCAAATGACTGCATTCCGTGTGTGGACTTTCTTTGTTTAGTGGTTTGGAGGACCTGAGGGTCGTTTATCTGAATCAATCTCTTCTGAAGCTGAAGCCTCAGGGAAGTATCGAAGTCGAGTGGGTCATAGAGGGATCAACTCATGGTGTTCGTCTACGCCTCGTCGCCGACATCTGTATATACTGATGTATATTTATGTTTTATTCTCGCGCGGCTTCCTCATTCCAGGAGCTTGCCTCTGTTGTAAAACATTTTTACCCATTCAAGGGTTCGTTATCAATAAAATGTATAATATTCAGCGATGTTGTTTGTCTGTTTATCATTTATTTGTTTTGTTTGCGAAAAAGAACACCGATGTTTTTGATAAAATGCGCATGCATAAACTTACTGGCCTAGGCCACTGATTGTTGAAACAATGAATTACTTAAACATTGTCACCAGATGATAACCTTGATAGGTCCCTTTGAGAAGGGTATCTTGTCTATTTGTTTGTGTTGTTACAGGTGTAGCATATTCCAGACAGTACACCGTGCGCCTCCCCAAGCATGATGATTCCTCCTTCTCCAGCAAAGTTCAGCAGCCTCTCTCCGGAGAGTCTGAACACGAGATCGTGAGCATCGATATGTCTCCCCAGGCAGAGAAGATTCTCTCCCCGATTAGATACATCCTGAAGGAACGTCATCTCCTCAGCTGAGTCGTTCACCGAAGTGTGCAGCAGTTGATAGTTCCAGACTGAAGTCTCCAGCGGAATTGAGTTTCCCCACAGAGTCGTACTCTCCCCAGCAAGCAGAATGATTTCTTCTTCCTCAGCCGAGTTTGCAGATCCCCAAGAGAGCCGAGTCCTTGGAAGCCGCTCAGGCCATGATTGGTTTTCCCCAGTGGAGTGTTGAATAGCTGATGCTGTGGTTCCCCACCGGAGTCGTTATCTCCAGGGAAGTAGCCGTGAAGGCCGTGCAGTTTATTCCCGCGATTGACATCGCTTTTCCTTAGCAGGTCCAGGTTCTCGGAGAACTTCGTTCCCCTGCAGCAGTCGACTGAAGTTTGCTTCCCCGTGCGGAGTCTGATTGAGATTGGCGCGACTTTATTATCCTCAGCAGGATGATTCCTTCCCCCTATCTGAGTGGTTCTTTCTCCTTGACAGGAGGATTCCCCCTTCAGCATTTATTTTGCTGACGGGATCGCATCATTTTGCATGACTGCATAGCATTTATCATAAACGCATAGCATTTCCACCGTGTGGAGCATTGCGCCATTGCCAAAGCATGTGCATAATAAACATGATCTAGGTCGTTACCGTTCTTGTTTTGCAGGTGTTCCGCCGCAGAATTGATTGCTTAAGATGATTCTTGAATTCTCCCCAATGAAGTCGCTTGCTCGAGATGATTCTTGAATTCCCCAGCAAGGTCGTTTGCTTAAGATGATTCTTAAAATCCCCAGTGCAGTTGCCAGAGTTGGTTGCTCAAGTTGATGCTTAGAGTCCCCGGCAGAGTGTTTGCTCAGGATGGTTCCTGAAGTCTCCAGCATAGTTATCGGTCTAGGATGGTTCTTGAAGTCCCCGGCGGAGTTATTTGTCCAAGATGATTCTTGAAGTCCTCAGCAGAGTTGATTCACCCAGAATGATTTCTGGATCCCCGAAGCAGAGTTACTTGATAGTTCTCCAGAATCCCCAGCGGAGATGCATCATCCCCAGCAGGTTTCTGAACAGCGAAGTTGAAACTTCCCCTGAAGACTTGATGATTGAAGTTCGACCGTGTTAACGAAGCAGTTCTCTCAACTGATGCGGAGTGCCTGATGGCAGAAGTTTGGATATCCCCAATTGGCTCATGATTAACCAAGAATTCTATTCCCGACTTACTGATGAAGTCCGGCTGATGCCCGAAAGTTTTCTTTGAATGCCCGATGGCATGATCAACTTGTTGACCTGATGAGTCCCGAGGAATCTTGATGCCTGACGGCATGATCGACCATGTATCACCGGTTACCTTGTGACCAATTCTCCAGCTAGTTGTCGTGCAGCTAATATTTCAGTTTTCGAAGATTTGTTCCCATCAGAGTACCGTGTACTTGTGCAGTTGGCAAATTTCCGGGTTTGTTGGTATCCAACCGTCTCGCACCTTGATTGGTTGAGAGTCGTTCGCTTCTCACCCAGTCAGGTCCAAGCCGTTTGAATAGGGGCAGCTGTTGCACCCCAAAATTTGACCAACATTTATTTACCTAGCTTGTGTTCGTTAGCATTATCATTTGCATTTCATTGACATGTATGCAGTAGTTCAAGAGGTATGAGTACCAATCAAGAGCAGCACAAGACTTTGAAGCTAGCCAAAAGGGCTATTCAAGTGTTCAAGGGTCGATATCTTTGTCAGAGAAGTCAAGAGATCCTCAGAGAGGTTGGTTGAAACCAAGGTTGTGTGCCTCCTAACTTGAGAGTTATGGGAGCTCCTCAGATGATTTTTAAGCTATGAGGATGGACTTGAAGCCTTGAGAGAGCTTATGATATGTCTTGAAAGCCATCATGAAGCCTAGAGAGGTCATTGTGCAAGATTAAAGAGACCTAGCCATGAGTGGTATAATTAGGGTTTGACTGAGTCAACCCTAGGTCAACTGATGATTTGGAGAGGGTTGAGACCTAATCCAAGAGCCATGTGATCATGGATTGATTCATTGAGATGCTATAAGGATGATTCCAAGGTCAACTCATCATGATTGAAGAGTTTGAGAAGTTTCAAGCTAGGGTTTCTAAGGCTTGATAGTGTAAAATCCCCTAGTTTGATCCCTATCTTCAAGGCAGTTTAGCTCAAGATGTGATTGTCATATCATCTTGCCCCTAACAGGAATGTTGTAGAGCTTGCTCTTAGCTTTAATTTGAGTACTAGAAGTCCTTGATAGGATTTGTAGAACTCAAGTTATGACTTTGATAAGTTACAGGTCATCTGAGGTATGTGAATCTGGGGCCTTGAAAGTCACCCAACTTGCATCCAACTTTTTCCCAAGAATGATGATTCCTATGAACTTTTGGTCAACATGAATGTTATTCCTTATCTTCTTATCTTTCTAGAGAGTACTAGAAGTCCTTGATAGAATTTGTATAACTCAAGTTATGGCTTTGACAAGTCAAGGGCATTTTGGTCATTTGGAGATTATAGGTCATTTCAAGCATAAGGCCATAACTCCTATTTCCAATCTTCAAATGGAAAAATATTCAACATCAAACTTGCTTAAGATGATGTTTTAAGGCTAGTAAGGAGGTCATGAGAAGTTGAAAAGGCTTGTAGCTCAAGGTGATAAAAATGACCTAAAATGGAGGCATAAGTTAAATAAGTCAAAGTTGGAAATTGAAATTTCCAAGCTACACATCCAAACCATGGCATGTAATAGGTCATTTTGACTCTAAAAAGCATTCTAAAAACAATGGTTCAGCCACTTTTTTGATTTGAGGCTTAGATCATGGAGTTGCTTTGGAAAATGGTTGTTTGCATATTAAGGTACAAATGCAAAACACAAGGAAACTCAATACACAAGCTAGCTAAGTGTCTTAACACCTCATATATCTCATCTAAGGAGATTTTCAGGTCAGAACAAGTTGCTACAAGAGGCATAGCATGAGATGGCATGTGAGATGAGATGAAATCAAAAACTCATGGGATGAGAATCCCAAATTCTCATTGGATGATTCCAGAAGGTTTTGGATGGGTCTGAACCATCCTATATAGTGTTTAGAACTTGCTCATATGCAAGGTTGGTGAGAGATTAGAGAGGAGAGTGAGATAGCCATTTCAATTTCTTCCATTGCAAGTTGAAATCAATTTCTACTTTCCACACCATTTCCATTGCTTCTTTCAATCCCAACACCTTCCATTGATCATCCTGAATGTGTGCATACCAAATTGAGGGCAAAATCGTGTGAGATTGAAGAGATAGCATTTGGATTTTGGGAGCTGCAAGTCACAATCGGATTTGGAGATTCAAGCTTTCTTGATCAAATCTTTTGCAAACAGAAGCTTTATCATCAATCAAGGAAGGTTTCTGAAGAGTTTGAGAGGTTGAAGTGGAGATTTGACCTATCTGATATTCAAGATTTAACAGGTTTGTAACTTTTCTTCTACACCCTAATTTAAGCATAATTAGGTAGATTTGTTAGGCTAGAATGGTTAGAGACAAGTAGGAGATGGATTCTGGGAAGTTTGAGATCATTTGGTGAAGTTTGAGTTAGTGACACCATTTTTGTTTTGATCAAGAACACGATGGATAGTGAGATATATCATGAGTTTAATGGCAAGATTTAACCAGTGTGAGGTGGTGATCATTCTGAGCCAATCAATTTCAAGAATTGTTAGAATTGAAGTTTGAGCATAGTTTTGATCTTGGATCGGGTTTAGAGATTGAGGGCATTTCAATTGATTCTAAGGCTATGGTTGGATTTAGGGTTGAATTTAGAACAGATTAGGGTTTTGAACCATGGATTTTGGTTGAGTTTGGATGGAGTTCGAGTTAGGGATGTGAGCTCTGCAACTATGGAGCTTTCCCTCCATTTTCATGGCTGGAGGAAGAAGACAATGCTGTGGCTGTTGGATGGAGAGTGGACTCATTGACTTAGGTCAGATCGTGTGGCCACGATTTAATTTTCACAATTGAAGAGGGAGTCTGAAGACACACCAAAACGAAGCGTTTCATTAAATGGGATATTGGACACTTGCTAGCCACACCCCACTCTCATGGCCCATTGGATTTTGAACTGAATTTCTTTACTAAATGCACCGTGTTCTTTTCTTTTTCTTTATATTTTCTGAATTTATTTTCTAATTGAAAACTGGGCCTAGCACATTTGATAAGCACACCCCCATTTTAAGCCCACTCATGAATTGAATTGCATATTATTGCTATCTGCACCAATGTTTTCACATTTTAATTTCTTTTTCTCCATTTTTCTTTAATCTTTGAAAAATCGTATTAAATAGAAAAATGATGATTTTTGCATGGGGATTTTTTCTCCTATTTCATGTTGATGTCTAAAAAATAATAAAATCAAAATATTTTTATGTCATGCATTTTTAATATTTTTTGTGTATTTTCTCTTTTAATAGCTTTTTAATTCCTTTTATGTTGATGCATAGATTTGTAGAATTTTGTTTAGCTAGTTCCCTTTGAATTTTTAGGCCATTCTTTTTAGGATAGTTATATTAGGACTTTAGCTCCCCTCTGGATTTATTCCATAATTTTGTGATTAATGTTTTATTAGTTTTGACTAGATGACTTTAGGTTGTGTATATTTAGGTCAATCCTTAACATAGGTCCACAATAACACTAGAATTTTGGGTTTCTAGGTCAAGATAGATATTGGGAAATATAGGGTATTAAGGGTAGGTATATAGGATCCCCTAGAAATTATATTAGATTTTAATATAATAGTATACTATTTTTAAGGGATTTTTGTAGTTGATTGTTGTTTGTGTTGCCCTTGTGGGCTTGTATTTTGTTTTGCCTTGCTTTGTGGGTTTTTGCTTGGCTTGGTGGGCTTGGTCTTGCTTTGGGGAGCATGGAGGAGCATAGTAGAAGACTTGAAGATTGAACTAGGAGCTTGAGAGCTTGAGAGCTTGTTTGTTTTTGTTGTTTTAGGGTTAGGAATTAAGTAGAGCTTAGACTTAGTTGATTTCTTTCTTAAACATGGATGGTATCTTTTACCTCCATTCTTCCCCATGATTCAAGGTCCTTCCATGGTATTCACCTCCCTCCTTTGTAGGGATAAGTGATGGTACCTAGGAAGTAGAACATTTGAGGGAACCATTCTTTTGATGTTAAACCCTTATAGGTCACCTTTGGTGGTCAATAAGCAGTTTAATATCCTAGCTTATCCAGTTAAGTGATTTCTCCTAGTTTGAGTGTCTTGAGAGATGCTGGGCTTGAGTGTGAAGATGAAGACTTCATTGAAGAGTATGGAAGAGGATGATTCCTTGAGCATTGCCATTTCAGATGAAGCTTGAAGAGCATGAAGAGCAAGTTGATACTTGAAGACCCAATGAAGATCCAGTAAAGACTGAAAGAAGAGCTGAGGCTTAAAAAATTGAAGGATAAAGTTGGTATTTCCAAGTGATTGAGGACTACTCTGAGAAGCTGAAGCTTGAAGAACAAAGGATAAGTTGATACTTACTTTGAAGCTTGGAGATCCTGAAGGAATCAAGTTGATACTTGTGGTGAAAGTGAAGCCTGAAGGTGGAACTGATTAAGGAGCTGAAGCTTAGAGAAGAAGAAGATAAGTTGAAACTTATGTTGAAGGGTTGAAACCTAGAGAAGAAAATTGATATTTGTCAAGAGTGATTGAAGTCTGAAGACTGAGTTGCTGTCAGAAGAGCTGAAGCTTGGAGTTGAGAGGGAGAGGAGTTGTTGATCTGCTTTCTTGTCCGTTTCTTCTCTGTATTGATGTGCCTTGTTTGACTTGCTTGATGCATTAGAATAAGTCCATATCTAGACTAGCTTTAATCTAGGAGCATGATTGCACTAGAGGTTGAGTTGCTCCCTCTGCTTGTATTTTTACTGTATGGCTTTGCTTGCGGGTATTCGGTAGAGCCCAGCTCCCTTGCCCATGTGGTTTGTTCTGCTTGATAGCATCATTTCATTTCTTCTGTATGATTGCAGTTTACTGTATTTTGCTTGATAGCATGTTTTACTCCTCAGTATGATTACTGTTATTCATTCTGGCTTGAGGTTGAGATGAGCTTGTGGAGGCTGATGCCCCACACGCATTTCCTCCCTCACTTGCATTGCATGCATTTTACAGTCGTTTACTGTATTATTGTTTACTGTTTAAGCTGACGCTTTACCTATTTCTGTATCATTGACATGATCCCTTAGGACTCTCATTTCCTTTGATAAGGAAGTGATGATAGAACTTTAGGTTGAAACCTATGCATGATAACTTCTAGGAGTTCCCTGTTTCAAACCTCAACCATAGGATGAATCCGTGGCATGACAACAGTAGGACTTGATAGTCTCCCCGTAGTTGAGCCTGTTCTCTTCTCATCTCAAAACAGCTTCAGATACAGTAATCATGAATGATTTCTTTCGTACGTTACGAGCCTTAAGCTATCTGAGAAAGGGTTGTTGGAGAGCTTCTTTCCAACAGTCTGGATGTTTAGTATGGTACCCTTTGGGTGACATACGACGCATTCACTCTCAGGTCATAGTCTTTAGTGCGATTGAAATTGCAAACACAATAAAAAACACTTCTTTCGTAAAAGACAGAAAACAAACTTCAAACCTTTTTGCCCCGTGGGCCCATAGTTCAAAGGAAAGCTTTTCTGAAGAAAAGAGTGTCGTTAAACTTCAGCGCCAACGCAAACAGGCTTTGTCCCTAACTGCTGGAACTGTTGTTTAACCCTACTCGATAAAACAGATGAATCTGAATTCCCGTATTATCCCGAACTACGTAAGCTCTGATCTCTCATACCTGTTGAGAGTACGTAGGCACAATATTGATGTATTGGCGAGCTACCTTCCCCGTAACCCGTCGTAGGGCAAACTACGTTGACTCTGATTTCTTATTCTCTGATGAGAATACGTAGGCATAAAGTGCGACGCTTTGCCGAGTCCTTTTCTTTTTTGTTTTAAGCCAGCCTTGATAGGTAGATAGATAAACCAACTCATCCAATAAACACAACAAGCGTGGCTCCCGTCGAGTACGACGGACGTGAGGGGTGCTAATACCTTCCCCTTGCGTAACCGACTCCCGAACCCAGACAATGGTTGCGACGACCTTGTCTTACCCTTTTTCGTAAGGTTTTTCCGATCGTTTCCTTTCCCGCTCCGAGGGATAAATAACGAAAGGTGGCGACTCTTCTGTTTTGCCGGCACCTTATTTTCGCGGAAGCGACAAAACTCAAGAGTCTTTTTTCACTTATCATGATAACTTTTTTGTCTACTTAGTGATGTTTCATCTTTTCCTGAATCATCTTGACCTTCTCAATAGTCTGCGAAACAATCAGTAGTCTGCATAAAAATAAAAAATATGAAAGGTAAATGCTAAAAGTAAAGGCATAATGTAAAGAACAAGAAAATAAATGACAAGAAAGTAAAGGTGCAAGAAAAGTAAATGGCATAAAGTAAAAGTTAGCACAATAATATTGTTAGTATTGATGCTAGAATTAATGAATCAATTCGAGAAAAATTTAGCGCTATGTTAAGCAATCGTTGAAAAATCTATTAGGAAGACCATACTATGGGAGGACGGTCAATAACACTTTATGTACCATACATCTTAGAGATATGAAATAAATCATACTCCTAAAACATGTAGCACAAGTAAAACCCAAGGAGGGATCAAGCACTAAGGCAAGAAGATTGGTCCATTACATCAATCATCCTTCATGATAACTTGGGACAAAATTATACATCAATCCAAAGTACCTCCAATAATCATTGATCAATTGAATGGTAAATTTGAAATGATAAAAGTTCATCAAACACCAATCCTAACATCATGAACAAGATGGACACCAAATCATCCAATTGATCAAGAGAAAAGAAAAAGAAAAAGAAAAAGAAGGAGAAGGAAAGATGAAGGGAGAAACTAAATTGAATCAAGACTTGAGATCCATTTATCATCAATTTCAATCACCTTTTTTGATGGATTAAGGCACTAAACCTATCATCAACCCAAAGCACCAAAAATAAATAAATTATTCATTTAATGATAGATTTGAATGGATAAAGATTCATTCAACCTCATCAACACCCAAAGTACATTGAAATTGAAGAAAACTTTATTAAGAAACCATGATCCTCGACAACAACCAATAACCAAGCTAAGATGCAAAATTAAACAAAAAAAATGCATGATAAAAATTTTAAAATGATTTTAAAATGGAAATAAAAGAGAAAATGAAGATGAAGCCCCTAAACAACAATTTAAAGCTCAATAAAATTAAGATAGGTCAGAAACAAGTAAAGGATCACAAAATAATTTTTGAAGAAATTTAAAATGCATAAAAATATTTTTTTAACAAATTAAAATTCATGAGAAATGTGAAAAATTATAAAAAAAAAATAGCAAAGTGTAAAATAAAATTGTGAAACAAATCACACAAGGTGTAAACTAATAGAAAATAATTTTTCTGAATTTTTTGAGATTTTTTGGATGAAAAATGAATTTAATATGAATTTTTAAAAGAAAAAGAAATAAAAAGGGAAAAAACAAGGCGCATTGGATCTGGACTCATTAAACCTAGGTGGTAGATCTGATGGATCTGAACAAATGGCGCACCATGGACCTCAAATGAAATAATGCACCAGATCTAATTAAAACAAACAAACTTATGCCACCGTGAGAGCACTTTCGTTCGTCTTCTCCGGTGAGTTGCTCACCGGAGTTTGGCATTTTACAAACTTAGGTCACAAAATCACCACCATTGTGACCATTTCATCAGTGCAAACTCAACCTTATGCTTCATTTCCATTGATTGAAAGTGAGCAGAGAGAATTTTGGAGAATACTCAGTGAAAATGAAAACACAAAAAGAGAAATTAAATAGCAATCAACATAGGGCATGTTAGGGGAAAGGATCAGGGAGCATCAGGCTACATTGTGGTAACTTGTTTGAGTCCAAAAGATACGCATAACTATCTTTTATAAATGATGATTAGAGGTGTTGAAATATGGATCTGGTTAGAGCACTTCAGTGAGTCTTAGAGCTTGGTTTTTGTTGCAAAAGCTTTAGAGGAGACTGAAGGTGCTAATGGAATCAAGAAACAAGGTTGAAAGAGCTTATAATTTCGAAACAAAATCTCAAAATTTTTAGCGCAAAGTGTGATAGATCTATTTATATCTGAGGTGAATGGAGTTCATAGGTGTGAAAAATCATTGCAAAACGTGTGAATCAGGAGCAATTAATATGTGATCATTCTTGGTTGCGAAGTCAGCCAAAATGCAGTGTATTTCTTCCAATTTTGGGTTGTTTTGCATCACAAATAATCACTTAAGATTATCAGGTACTGGTCACGTGCAAACATTGGCTTCAAATTGTGAATTTATTAAATTTGCAAAACTGGTCATGACCAAAATTCAGTCCCATGGGGTCAACTTTCAACCTATTGGGAAATTGTGTACACTTGACCTTTGATCCTCATTTCTTTTGCCAAATGAGAACATCATATCATAGAGTACAATGCAGAAAGAAAGGTTCCATTTGGATGCTTGAGCAGAAAGTTGAGCTTAAAAAGTTGGCACGATGACCTATAATCAGAGGTCAAGAAAATTCTAAGTCCAAAATAACATATAATGTCTTCAAACTTTTCATGGCATTCCAAGCACAATTGGCCTTTGATCCTTGAAGTAAACTTGTAGAGGGAATCAAATAGGATAATTGGCAAAAAGAACCATCCACAAAAGTTGAAAATTGAGAGAGTTATGATCTTTAGAAGTTAGGCAAATATCATTTGAATTTAGTTCAAATTTCACTAAGTCCACAAAATGACCTATAATGTTTCCAAACTTTTGATGATATTCCAAGAACAGTTGGCTCTTGACTTATAAAGAGAAGTTTAAGGGGATGTGAATAAGATTTATTTTCTAAAAGAAGCACTCAAAAATATTAAAGTATGAAGAAGTTATAATATCTTGAACTTGGGCTTGAAATGTTGACTTTTAGGTCAAACCTCCTTGGAAAAACTTGCAAACTTGGATTTTTTCTTTCATTTCAAGGCACATTGATGATCATATGAACTCAAAATGTGTACTCTTGATTGTACCTTAATAAAACTTGCAATAGCTTGAGGAAATGTGTTGATGAAGGCATGGAAATAAACACATGAACCTTTGAAGTTTCTTGAGAAACAAGCTATCAAACTTTGAAACATCTTTGATCAAATGAAGTTGAATGATGCTTAAGACCCTATGCTTTAAGATTAGAGTTCATGCTTTTATGAATAGATTTTGAAAATTAATGGTTGACCCCACCTTGAATTGAGGAACCCAAACCCTAGTTGTGGAGACAATCACTTGATGCTCTTGATTCCGAACCCCACCTTGCAAAAGAAAAAAAAAATAGGACAAGGCATATTTTTTTGTATTTTGATTAATGGTTAGTGAATTATAAAGCATATAAGTACAAAAAAAAAATTCAAAATATACAAAGAGGTGCTTGATGATCTCTATAGAGGCAAACCCAAAGATGAGAAGGTTAGAAGAGAATCGTGTTTGTGATCTTGATGAACTGAAAAGATGTAAATGAGGTGGGATCTTATGGGTAAAACTTAGGGCCTCAAGAGACTTAAATATAGAAGAGATCTTGCTAGGATCTTAGGGGTAAAAATGAGGTGAGATTGAAGAGACTTAAATATAGAAGACCTAATTTTTGGCCCTAAGATATCACAAAATGATTATGATATGAATGGATGCACAAGACTCTGTGGATAAAGGTACCACAAGACACAAATTATTGTTGGAGAAACATAACAAAGGAAAAAGAAACTCTGCAAGGGAAAAACAAGAAGAGACCCAGCTAGGGAATATAAAATTCTATAAGAGATGGGAAAAATGCGTAGCTGAAGATACGGCTTGAAATTGCTAGAGATAAAGAAGAAAAGAGGAGATCCACCAAGAAAATAAATCATTGGGAAACGGTGCCGACACGCGCTATTTTCCCATTTATTAAGAAGGTGTTGTTATTATGTCCCTATTTAATTAAATTAGAAGTTGTAGTTATATTACCCGTATGAAAGTATATGAAAATATGTTGAGTCCTTATTTGTAGTAATGATGTTGTCAGTTGTTCTCTGACATGAAAATGCTGTTGAGTTCTCAATTGTAGAGACGAGGTTGTTTTTAATTACTCTCTGCGAAAATGTGTTAGAGTCTTATTCGTAGGAACGATTACTGTTGGTAGTTCTCTGATATGAACAGGTTGAAATGGTGAGTCCATAATATATGCGAAATGTAATGTTCTGTTATGGATAATTGGTTGTAGGCTTGATGCCTTGTTGCACAGTTGTTGTTGTTGTGTTATAGTCCATAATAGTTGTATCTCATAGCATATCATTTGGCCTGGATTGGCGACGGTTGTGTCTTTAATGACAAAATAAAATGATTGTGGAGTGAGTCTCCCAGATGATTGTGGAGAGTTGTCTCCCGAATTATTGTGGAGTGTTGTCTCCCGAATTATTATGGAGTGTTGTCTCCCGAATCTGGTACCACATGCATATGCACAGTTGAGTCGCATTGTTGAGTTGCGTTGTTGAGTTGTTTTGAAGAGTTGCTGAGATATGATGATAATTGTTGTGGTTATGAATAAAGAGTTGTTGTAGTTTATTATTACTAATATTTATGCAAACTGCTGGAATTATAATGTTATGATAATATTCTGACATGACTTTTATCATGCCTTATGTTATGTTGTTGATATCTCACCTTTTACGTTGTATGTTACTTCCGTTGGTGGTAATTTGCAGGTAACTCGGAAGAAAGTGTCGCTTTATGTTTAAGGTCGTTGGTCGCTTTGATACGTAGTACTCTGGGGGGGATGAACGATTAATGTTATTGTTTTAATTGAATTCCTTGTTGCTGAACTTTATTAAGTACTATGGCAAATAGATTGGTTGTTTCTGATAATGCCAAATGTTGCTTGGATGCATAGTTGTTTTAGTGAATTGATGCAAGATAATGACTTGCTGAATTTTAATGGAATTTAATTATTACGAATCGTTGGAAATGTATTATAACATGCCGTTTTATGATTAAAAGGTTAAACAATTTATTGTTGTTTGTTCATCCGAATTTTGTGCTACGTATGTTAGTAAATGATCCTTTGCAGGTGTATGTGTTTTGGTTATGAGTTGAAATGTGACACCTCTGATGCGTCCCAGATTTTGGGAGTGTGACGGTTGTCACAGCTCCCTGACGCTCGTCATGACCGTGACGGTCGTGACACCCATGACGATCGTCATGAAACTTTTTCTGCTGCACTCTGAATTGTTCTTTCTGTTGTTTCTCTTATTTTTCCGCGAGAGTTTAGAGTGGGGTGTTACAATTGGTATCAGAGCAGGTCGGTCCGTCCGGCCAAGTTGTCTAATGTTGTGTATTCCCTGGTATGCGAAATGTGTGTGAAAACACTGTCGGTACATGTTTTATTGTGGAACCTTTGTCTGCAGGAGTGAGAATGATTCAAGTGGGGGAGAAGCTTGTGCTTCTCCAGGATGCTGCAAGTGTGGAGTTGTAGCTCGGTGTGTGGTTGAACGCTCTTATAGTTTGGTAAAGATGGTTTGTACCCTATCATGATTTTCGGCTGCCTATTGACAAATTGAGGAACTGATCACCCTTAATCTCTTATTGATAGTGGACGGAGTCATATTAGATGGAATATGTGTGTCTTGCAAGCTTGGATGGCGTGAGCAGTGAATTGTCTTGAGTTAAGCTAAGTGCTTAAGAATAATTTTGATGAGTCGGTGCAGGAGGGTGCTGAGGTGTTTAATTTTGATGGGAATTTTTGAATTATAATGAAAGCGGGAAGTTTTCGATTGCCGATTAATTGTGGTTGGCTGGAAGTTTTCTGAAGAGATAAGTGATGTACGGCCAGGACGTGAAGTGGAGTTGTGACCGACTTAGATACGGAAACTAGTCCGAGAGTGAGAGCTCCATATTATATGTCTGTTGGATGGTCAAAGAACTAAATTGATTGAGTAGCTTTGAGACTTGTGTCTGGTGTATGTGCTAAGGCAACAGAGTGTGAGGTCAAGTATATTAAGAGTGGGCAGTGACTTCTGATGATTATTAAAGAAAGTAAGATGTGGAATGCGATATTGGTATAATTAGACCTTTAAATATTCCAAGAGTTGAAGATGTGTCGAATGACCTTCTAAGTGTGAAATTGTTGTCGTACGTCGAATTCTGAGATCGCAGCTTTTTACGCAATCGATGTTTTTACGGAAGAAAGTTGGAATAGATTACGCAGTTGTGTCGGGTAATGTTAGACCTGTAAGTTCAGAGTATGCCTACGAGGGGGTGAATTAGGCTTATAGAAACTTTTTCAGATTTTTGGTGTTCTTTAATTTTTCTTTGGTGATGGATGCAGTAGAAAGCATAAAGAAAGTGGACACCAAGATTTATAGTGGTTCCCTTCACAATCCGAAGGTACTCCACTCCCCTTTCCACATGAAAGAGAGTTTTCACTATTGTTTTAGAAAGTACAACCTATCACACCATCAACCGGTGAGGCCTACAATCTAACAACAAAACAAACTAGTGTGCAAGAACAATCCTCTTGCAAAACACTAACCCTTGTGTTCAACAATCCTGGATCACAAGTCACAACAGACTATTCTGTAATTCTTTTTATAATTTTGAGAGTACAATAGTAATATCAATACGAAGATTGATCTTCTCCTTTAATCAGAATTCACAACTTAATCTCAATACAAGTGTTCAAACAAATGGATGTGAAAAGTTATGCAAGTATGATCACTTTTTGAATGTATTTGAAATTATTTGAAAAGTAGTGAATATGATTAATGATTGTTTTTGAAAATTGTTGGAGGTGTGTTTTTGATTTGAAATTATCAGAATTTATATGAGCCAAAACACCATTTCAAAAGGGTATAATTGAGTATGAGTTAACACATGGAAAGGTATAACATTCAAATAATTTTTGAACTTGAAAGGAAATAATTTTTCAGAAAACGTTCAGTGTTAATCGGTTAACCATATAGGTTAATCGTTTAACACTGTAACGTTGGCCCAAAGAATTTAAAATTTGAGGGCGTTAATCGATTAACCTATATGGTTAATCGGTTAACACTGTAAAAACTTTGAAAAATAATTAATTTAAAAGTGTTATACCAATTCCAAATGATTTTAAAACATGTTAATGCATTATGATCAAATGATAGAGTATTTTGAACACTTGTATATCAATTAAATTAGAGAATTTTGATATACCATAGCTTGTGTCCAAATCTTGAAAGATGATCGAGCAAATGTACATGAAGCTTGAATGTTGATCACTTCCATGATACTTTGATCTTGGTCTTTTGAAAGCTTTTGACTTTTTGCACAGATGAAATGATCTTGAGTCTTGTCGTTGTTGTCATCAAAACCTTGAAACCTTGAGATGAAGCATGCTTCTTCAATCTCCCCCTTTTTGATCATGACAACCAATTGAGTCTTGTGCAGTGCTTTGACGATTTTTGGTCCTGGTCTTGTTTCTCCCCCTATGTCCATGAACTCCCCCTTTCTAAAAACAGAGGCTAAAAACAGACAAAAATTCTGCACACATAGACATTAGAAAGCCAAAGCTCTTCTCCCCCTTTGTAATTAGCAAAAAGGAAGGAGCTTTCAAACAAAACTAGACGATATCGACAATTATGAAAGCAATCAAAAGAATAATCACGTAGGTAAGCAAAACACACTGAAATAAAATTAAACATGCAGCAGAGTGCAACCAGAATAGTGTATGGGTACAACGCAAATGAAACAAAGTTAAGAATATAAACTTAAAACTTAATGACTAGAAAGCAATAAAAGACAGCAACAACAACATATTTTCTAAATGTCCTCATCATCCATATCCTCCTCGTCTTCTTCCTCTACTTCTTCACCTTCTTCATCAGATACACCAAAGTTGTCGGTGTTGGTGCGGCGAGAGGTAAGTACAAGGTTTCGGAGAGAAGCAATGGCCCGGGAGGTTTCTCTATGTTGAGTCATCATAGTTTGGTAAAGGAATTCATTTGTAATGCCTCCTTTAGGTACGGGATAGGCTTGGTTGGCAGCGACTCCTTCATCCGAATACTTATAAGTGTCGTCAGTATCCTTAAAAATTCTTGTGTTCTTGACAATTGTAATTTCGTTAATCTCATTGGTGGTTGATTTCATCTTGGTGGTTGGTTCACGGTTAAGATCCAAAGTTGTCAGCTCCAAAATTCTTGACACCAGCCTCGCATATGGTAGACGGGTTGAAAGAGATAGTTGTTGTTGAAGGTGATACATAGTGGTCAAAATCCAGTTGACACGAATCTTATTCTTGATGGCAAAAAGAAGTTTCATTTCCAAATTGTTAATTTGGGCATGATTTGAATCCTTGGGGATCAGAACATAACAGATTACGTAATGAAGCATCCGATCAGAAACGGTAAGATTCTTTGCATAGCACAACAGACGAGCAGTGCGTTGGTTGGCGATAATCACCTCCTTTAGAAATCTGCAGATCTGATAGTAGAACTTCATCTTGTCGTAGTTGGACCACGACCCTTCCACGTGGTTAATTCCTTTTCTCAGAAAGTACCCAGACGCTGGTATTTTTAGCATAGCAGCAACATCAGACAGATTTTCTTCCACAATGCAGTCTCTAACAATTGTTTTCATAACATGCTCATCATTTGCATTCATAAACACAAACAGCTTATGCAAAAAGGATTTGACAAGATCCGGATAGCAATTTCCAGAATCCGACACAAATTTATCGATCCTTTAATATTGGAGCAAAGAAGGAAAATCAAAAGACGATGCCAGAAAAGCCTTAAGATTCACATACTTTACCGGGAGGATGTGACGAACTCGGACTTTGAAATCCATTCTGCGCTTCTTGGTTGTTTCCATATGGATATCTTCTTTATCAGATACAGAATGGTGTTCTGGTAGCTTTCCCTTGCCGCGGTTTGATGCTGAAGCCATGGACGAATTTGATGGACCTGAAGTTGTGGGTTCTGAGGAAGTTAGGGTTTGAGAAGATGGATATGGTTATGAGGAGTTATCCAACTTAGAGACTGGGAGAGAGGTAGTGGGTTTTAAACTTAGGGTTTGAAGAGGGAAGTTTCAAATACTCTTGAAGAGGGAATAGGATTCCAAGGATATGGATTTT